>WEIU01022165.1:13304-24949 GCA_013389925.1 Aegithalos caudatus
TTTTTTTTTTTTTTTTTTTTTTTAATACTCTGAAATATATCGCACTATTACTTCTCATAATAGTTTTTTGCAGCATGTTGCAATAATATTTTGTGGCTATGTTCTTGGTGTTAAGTGCCTGACTTGTGGCATCTAAGTCAAAGAGAGCAGTTTAGATGAACTGCAGCATCCCAAGCTGCCATATCTGGGTCAGCCATGCTTGGTGTAGAGGATTTATCACCAAACCTAAAACTGATCTGAGCTCACTTACAGCAACCTGAGCTCAAACTGCACCCATTGAGAAAGGCACATTGAAAATACTGGATTCATCAAAGAAACTTTCTATGACTGGAAGGTTTAAGAAGAGACACAAAGAAAATATTTTC
This sequence comes from Aegithalos caudatus, assembly GCA_013389925.1. Classification (NCBI taxonomy): domain Eukaryota; kingdom Metazoa; phylum Chordata; class Aves; order Passeriformes; family Aegithalidae; genus Aegithalos; species Aegithalos caudatus. The sequence goes on from WEIU01022165.1 coordinate 13,670, forward strand.
CTTTTTTCAAAATTGTGGCAAAAATACAGTATAGGGTTATGAATATATTTTATAAAGTTTATAAACATAAACATAAACATAAACATAAACATAAACATAAACATAAACATAAACATAAACATAAACATAAACATAAACATAAACATAAACATATAGATAGATGATATAGATATAGATATAGATATAGATATAGATATAGATGATATAGATTTTTTTTTTCTTTCAAAAGACATATGCCAAATTTGCATAATGTGCTATAACCTACTGATAAAAGCCACTTATGCTGCCTACATCCAATGATAATCAATGTGAGTTCCTGCAGCACTAAAGGAAATATGATCACTGGATTTGTAGATAAGCAAGCTTTAAGAAGGACTAGGGCCCCTATCCACCCAACGGCCTCCAAGATAAGGAGCCTTCACTCCCTATGTATAGAATCTACTTCTCTTCTTGAAAGATAGATTTTAAAATTGCTTCTTATCATTGTCACTGGAATTAAACTGTTGACACACTCATGGTCAGATATGATTCCTCAAATACACACATATACAGAGGAAACCTTTTTCTTGTGGCTATATTGCAGAAGCTTTTGATCAATTGAGCTGGGTCCATTGATACGTTGTTTAACTTTGGGTCATTATTTAATCTTTCACAAGAGGAGCTCATTTTTAGGTAATTTAAATAGATTTTGCAGTATTTAGAGGAACTGACCTTTTCAATTGAAAATGATTTTCAGAAAGAAACAAGCTTCTGTGTGTGCTCATCTGTTAAACAAGAACATATTTTAGAGACAAATATCTGAAACAAATGTCCCCTGGAGGTGTACACTATTCCAGTCATTAGAGAGGGAGTACACATGTCCTTATTTAATGCCAGTCCCTGGGATCCTGTCAGTACCTGCACCCATTAAGCCTATCACTTTGCAACTTTACACCAAAATCCTTGATACTGTTTTCCTGCATAAGCTTCCAGCATGCCTGTTCTCGTCTTCCTGCACAGAGAGACAGAGATCTCCACATTATCTCTCAAATGGGCCAGACATATATTAAAACACAAGCCCTCTTCCTTTGCTAGATTCCAGTCATGCATGGAAAATACTCAAACCCTCCTTAAATGGTTGAATAAACCTATCCCTCCAGCCTGTTTTTCAGAAAAACAGAAACAAATTTTTGTACTCCAGTCATCTTTTCTCATCTAGGAAAGCATGGAAACATCACTGAAAATTCCACAGTGGCAAAATGCTGCTGTTTCCTAATCTCATACTGTCGCTGTAACAGTTCATCAATTATTTTTAAAGGTTATAAGGGCATCATGAAAAATAAGGAATCTTCTAATACACAACATATGATAAATTCTAACCTGAAGCAGCTTCTCACTCCATTTCTAATAATAAAATCCTGGAACCAGCAGGATGTAGGAATTTGCATATGATGTAATACCTGGAGACAATTGAAATCACATTTCTATGTGCTTCAGTTGAAGCTTTTTCATTGAAACCAGTGAGAGCTTTGGCTGATCAAGGTCTTCTTGCACAAATGAACAACCGTAAATGTGTTAGGAAGAACTGATATCTGGGGCAGTGAATCACAAGAGATTTGTCTCCCTGAGAAGTAAATAAAAGAAAAACCAACCAAAATTTCTTGACACTGTTCATTAATTCCTATCCAAAAGAATTTCTTACTTTTCTTCTAACTGGAAAGTAGATTTATTGCACAGAACATTAACTTAAGAATAAACCTGGTGTTAACTTCAGAATGAAGCAATTAAAATAAAAACAATTTAAAACACAGAAATCAATAAAACAAACAAACAAAACCCCAAACAAACAAACAAAACCCAAACAAAACTATATTGAGCTTACTCTATATAGCATTTTCTAGCATCTTTGTCTTTTTCAATACAACGATACAATCAAAACTATCTGATAGTTTTCAGAAATATGTATTTTCATAGATTTAACATTAATTCCAATTAGGAACATGTGTCTCTAATGAAAGTTTTATGTCAATTTCACATGCCTGAATGTTTATGACTGAGATGCCAGAGATGGCATTTCAGACCAACTACCATCAGGGATATTTTCAAAAGGCAGAAATCATGTGGGCTGCCTTGTTCTTTTGCTGTACATTTAACCTTCTGACAGTTTACATATTTGGGAGTCAGTTTCTCGGGCATTTTCTATAAACAATATTATTGTTGACATTCCCTCCAATTAGGAGGGACAATTGATAGACACCTTTTCAGACCAGTGGAATTGAAGAGGTTGAACTTCTATCTTCCAATGTGGACCCTTTCTCTGAAATGTATTTAAGGTGAAGTCAAAAATGTAAAGTTCTTTTCTTCTTCTCTCGCTCTGACTTTGTTGTCTCTGTTGCGTCACTCTGTGACGATAGCGCGTCAGGCTGCATGTTTGCATCTGATAGATCAACACGAAGCAGCAGAATGGGACAGTTTACCCAGCAGAGGTACACATGCCAAGACATATTTCCTCTGAAGATATTCTCATGTATTGAACTGGGGTATAGTGCCTCACAGGGAGGGATACCTGTGTCCTTTTACACGACTGCCCCTTGAAACTCTTTTGTGCCTCTTGGTCAAGTACATATTTTTTCACAGCTAATTTTTTTTAGAGAGAGTTATTTAGTAAAAAGTATAAAGACTTTTGACTTAGTATTGACTCAGTCCAAATGCACAAAATTTTTTAGATAATTAACTCCCACTGCTTTTAATATGTATGGATACTTTTACTATTTAATCCTAGCTCCCCTGTGCTAAAAGATGTAGCACTACATGGAAGCCCTGACTGTGCCTATGTCTTAGTGTTCAGGCTTGTGTGATGGCTTCAAGGCCTAACTCCAAAAATACCTAGCTGATTGGAAGCATAAAACTGTGACTAGGACTGCTATAAAATAGCTATATAATCACAAAGACTATGATTTGGTAAGAAACTGCTGCTATTGAATTTTATATGCAAAAGGGTGGTATATTCTGCATTGCAAATATGGATGATACCTAGCAGTAATGTGTTGTGGAAGGGGAAAATGGATGGCATTTGCTATGCATGGTACAGAAATGTATTATTTTCTTCTTTGCCTCAATTACTGTTAGAAAAACACACAGTGTCACCCTGGTACCAGGGCTGTAGGCTGTCTCGTGATGATGCTGGTGTCTGCAGACTGTAAGAATGTCAAAACACAACTGTCCTATCACACAAAAAAATAGTAAGCAGGATCACCCAGCACAAGCTATCTGATGAAATCCACATTATATCAAAACTAGATTTTATAAACAAATGTGTAAATAATAGCCAACTCCTTATCTCTAGGTATGCTGGTGTTGGCTGGGATAGGGTTAATTTTCTTCACAGAAAGAAGAATTTTCTTAACTGGTGGGTGTGGGGCTGTGTTTTGGATTTATGTTGAACACAGGGTTAATGACATATACATTGTTACTTCTGAGCAGGGCTTATGTAGAACCAAGGCTTTTCCGCTTTCTGTACTGCCATGCTGGCGAGGAAGTTGGGGGTCCATGGGAGGTTGGGAAGAGACACAGCCAGGACAGGTGACCCCAATTAGCCAAAGGGTTATTCCAGACCATATATTAAGGTATATAAGGTGGGGGGAAGAAGAAGGGGACATTTGGAGTGATGGCCTTTGTCTCCTCAAGTCACTGTTATATGTGATGGGGCCCTGCTCTCCTGAGAACAGCTGAACATCTCTCTGCCTATGCGAAGTAGTGAAATAATTCCTTGGTTTACTTTTCTTGCATGTGTGGCTTTTGCTTTCCCTATTAAGCTGTCTTTATCTCAATCCGTTTTCCATTCTGATTCTGTCTCTAGTCCCAATTGTAGGGGAGTTAGTGAGGGGCTGGATGTGGCTTGGATGCTGGATGGGTTTAAAACATAAAACCAGGACCCTGAGAAAGTTTGTTGAGTGGTAAGCTCTGTGAGCGTTGTCCTGTACTTAACAGCCTCAGGTACTGTGTTTAGTTTTAGGCCCCTCACTACCAAAAGACATTGAGGTGCTGGAGCATGTTGAGAGAAGGGGTCTGGAGCACAAGTCTTATGAGAAGCAGCTGATGGACCTGGTGCAGTTTAGCCTTCAGAAAATAAGATTCATTGCTCTCTACAATCACCTGAAAAGAGGTTGTAGCAGGGTGAGTGTCAGCCTCTTCTCTCAGGTAAAATGTATCAGGATGAGAGGAAATAGTCTCAAGTTGTGCCATGGAAGGTTTAGGCTGGATATTAACAAAAGCATCTTCATAGAATAGGTTGTCAAGCATTGAAACGTTGCCCAGGGAAGTGATGGAGTCACCATCCCTGGGGGTATTTTAAAAATGTATGGTTATGGGACATGGCTTAGTGGCTGACATATAGTGCCATGCTGATGGCTGGACTTGATGACTTTGATACTTTTCCAACCTAAAAGATTCTAGGATTCTAGTAAGAGTTATTACTGAAGTAAGGCATTGCTCTGTCATCATAGAATCAAAGAATCACAGAATGACTAGGTTGGAAACGTCCAACCCATGCCCTAACACCTCAACTAAACCATGGCATCAAGTGTCACATCCAGTCTTTTTTAAACACATCCAGGGATGGTGGCTCCACCACCTCCCCAGGCAGACCATTCTTGTACTTCATCACTCTTTCTTTAAAAAAGTTTTTCCTGATATCCAACCTGTATTTCCCTTAGGGCAGCTGAAGTCTGTGTCCTCTCCTTCTGTCAGCTGCTGCCTGGAGAAAGAGACCAACCCCCACCTGGCTACAACCACCCCTCAGGGAGTTGTAGAGAGTGATAAGGTCACCTCTGAGTCTCCTTTTCTCCAGGCTAAACACCCCCAGCTCCCTCAGTCGTTCCTCACAGGGTTTGTGCTCCAAGCCCCTCTTCAGCTTTGTTGCTTCCTCTGGATGCATTCAGGTGTCTCAATGTCCATCCTAAACTGAGGGCCCAGAACTGGACACAGCACTCAAGGTGTGGCCTCACCAGTGCCCAGTACAGGGGAAGAATGACCTCCCTGCTCCTGCTGGCCACACCATTCCTGATCCAGGCAAGGATGGCATTGGCCTCCAGGGCCACCTGGGCACACTGCTGGCCCATGTTCAGCTGCTGTCACCAGAACCCCCAGGTCCCTTTCTGCCTGGGCACTGTCCAGCCACACCATCCCCAGCCTGTAACATTGCAGTGGGTTATTGTGGCCAAAATGTAGGACTTGGCACTTAGACTTATTAAACATCATCCTATTGGACTCTGCCCATCCATCCAATCATTTCAGGTCTCTCTGCAGAGCCCTTCTACCTTCCAAGAGATCGACACATGCTCCCAGCTTATGTTGTCTTCAAATTTACTTATGAAAGCCTCAATCCCTCATCCATGTCATCAATAAAGATATTGAACAGAACTGGCCCCAGCACAGATCCCAGAGGGCCACCAATGGTTCCTGGCCCCCAGCTGGATGCAGCACCATTCACCACCACTCCCTGGGCCTGGCCATCCAGCCAGTTCTTAACCCAGCAAAGGGTGCTCCGGTCCAAGCCATGGGCTGCCAGCTTTTCCAGGAGTGTGCTGTGGGAGACAGTGTCAAAGGCCTTGCTGTAGTCCAAATAGACAACATCCACAGCCTTTCCCACACCCAGCAGGAGAGTCACTTGGTCATAAAGGAGATCAGGTTGGTCAAACACGACCTGCCCCTTCTAAACCCATCCTGGGTGGGTCTGATACCCTGGCCATCCTGTAAGTGCTGCATGATGACACTCAGTATAAATTGTTTCATTACCTTACCAACAATGTGATGGGGAGCCCCCTCCTGAAGCTTTAGACTGTAGGGAGTTACAGCTATGGACCTGTGTAATGGCCTGGCAGACGTAACACCCCATATCTGTTTGTTTTTTTTAAGTCCTTCACACTTTCTAAATCCCCTTAGGTATATAGGGACGGTCTCTAACATTATTCTTTCTGCATCAAGAACTCAGCTAGCTATTCACACAACAAAGGGGTCTCATCTGTGTAGATAAACCTATTCCTTTTTGTGATATTCACTGAAATAGGATCAGAGATGTTCACTTCCTGTGCTTTATCTTACTCTGAAAGATATGACCCTACGGATAGAGACCATTGTAGCTACATAAATACAAAGGTACCATTTACTTGTTAGGCCTAACAGTCAGTGTCAAACTGTCTCATCAGTTAGCATGAATGCAGTTGGACCATTTGTTCATCCAAGGGAGGCTGGTAACAATAAGGTGAAAAGCTGGGAGTAACTGAAGTTTGAGTCTCCACTAAGCATTTATTCCCGATTCTGAAAATTTTAGTTTTACCTAAATCAACAATATGAAATGCTAAGGGATACCTCCAGGTCAGTATAATGCTCTTCAAACCTTCTTGTAATCTTTGACTGCTAAATATTTTAAGTTGAAGCTCAAAGTGTTCTATAGGTATCTCAACTAAAATCAAGAGTTGGAATACAGGGCTCACTGTTTAAATCAACAATCCATGTTCCTCTTAGTGTGGGTACATGAAATTTACAGATACAGACAAGCTTAAGTTTTAGCATTTGAGTCATGCTGCTCATCTTCTTAATATTAGACATGTATGGAGGTGTTTTCAGGATCGGGGCTACATCATCGAGTGATTAGAAAACAGTCCCCTCTGGGTCTCAATTAAACATGGCTCCAGCAGCACAAATCAATGTACTGGGATAGTGATTTGAGGCTGAGATCATGTCTACAGCACAAGGCATGGCTGACATCAGCATGTTAATCTGGGGTGTGAGCGCTCTGTGCTCGCTGAATCCCTTCATTTACCTGCAGTTATAACAGTGCAACTGTTCTCTTGCCAGTGTAACATATTTCTGCTGGGAGGGGGACAGGGGGAGTGAGGGAGAGGGGAGTGAGCACACCAAGACTTGATGCCATTATGATACGGATGGTGATCAGAGATGTGGAACTACTGTCAGGACATATACCCAGGAGGATGCACTGCTCTGGATGGCTTTGATAAGGGATAGACATAAACACTGCAGCTCTTCAGCATTGCCTGTGATAAGCCTTAACAGTAAAATCTAGGCTGCTGCAGGCTGCCACAGATGACAAACTTTTCTTTCTAGAGCAGTGTATATTTATAAGGTGCATTCTAGTTTAGACATGGCTATGGTTAATTCATGTTTATAAAGCACTAAAATTGAAAGGTGTTATGCAAATGAAAAATATTCTTCAGATGCAAAGCCTCTTTTTATTTTTAAAAAGGGTGCTTTCTTTATTTGTCAGTGATGTTTTTGCTTATGTTGTAAATGATTGGTTGCCTGTGTTTGCTGTTGTAACATGTATTCTTAATACCACTTTGTTTTTCTTTATTGGGATGTCTGCTTTTCAATCTCCAAGGAATTTCTTAAGTACTATGCATGCAAATTTCAGTTCACAGATGTGCAAATTACATAAACGATTTCCATCCCTCTTAGGTAAAAAAGCTGGAAGTTGCAGAAGTGGTATATACTTGGTATGTGCGTGCTGGCGCAGTAATGAAACCACAGTTCTTTGAATCCACTTTTTGTTTCTGAGTATCATTCCTAAATCCAGAACAATTTGATTTAACCATTTCTAAATAATTTACTCATAAATGGTCAAGCAAAAAAACTTGTCTATTAAGAATTAATTTAAATCTAGTGTATGGACCCTGCTTAATGAAATTTTCTGAAGAAGAAAATTAACAAACTGAAAAAGGAAAACACCCCTAAGTGATTCTTAGTCTTTTCTTATGTTGCAGTGGAAGAACTGTGGAAGAATGTCCATGACTCTTTCAGGCTACCTTTATTTAACTAAAGAAAAGAAAAATAATTATATTAAAAAAAAAAAAAAGGTTACTGGTTGTTTGGAAATCTCTTAAGGACTCCTGAGGAAGAACTTGTATCTGGTCAAGTTGAAGGTCTCAGTATAACCTCAGTGATTTACAGTATTAATACCATATTGCCTCTTTACTGTGCACAGAGGAAACATTCCTCAGTATTTTAAATCCAAAATCTCTTAATGGCTTTGATTTGAAATACCTAGTTAAAGTAAATTCTCTTTTGGGTAAGAGGAAAAAAGCACAATTCTTTGAGAAATTTGTGAAGGAGGTAGGAGAGATGATTTCAAAACTTTCAGAGTTGGAGACCAATTCCTATTTATATGGCATAATTGAACCAAGGTAATATAACAGTGCATACTTAAGTATTTGGTTACCATGTTCCACAGAATGCTGAAGAATAATTGCTGACAAAAACTGAATGTCATGGGGAAAAGAGAGTCAACCCTCTGAATTCACATCAATTTAATTTTGCTCTTTCAGGAATTGTCTATAGTCATTATGATCAGTCCAACAGTAACAGTATTAAAAGAATAATTTTGCACCTTTTAACTATTTCATCAATTTAACACAAAATTTCAAAGCATGATCAGTTTGATGAACAGTGGATTACATGAATATGCAATACTCAACATAGTTATATCAGGCTTTTCACCCATGTCTCTTGTATATATTATACCCTGGAACCTAAATTAAAATATTCATAGCTCACTGGAGAGAAATGAAAAATTGATTAACTTAGGTATTTGGGGAAAATGTGTAATCAGAGAAATGAGAAAGATGTAGTCTGGCCTGGGAAAGAATTGGTGAAAAGTGAGAGCAAAGAGGAGGTGCCGGAAGCATAACTCCCATGACACACTGTGGTGGTACTTCTAACTGCACTGTTTGCTTTCTCATATAGAAGGATTTAGTAAAAGGGAAAAAAATTAAAAGGAAATGGAGTAGGAGTGAAGACTGTTTTCTTATGGCCTTCTTTATCCAAACTGACTTATTAAACAATTTCCAAACAGTTACATATATATATATGTATGTGTGTATGTGTATGTCCTAAAATTTTGGTTTTTTAGTTGTTTTAGCTGTTGGTGTGTAGATGCACACACATTGTGTTTACTTTATAGTAATGTAAATTTAGAATCTATTTCTTCATGAGAAGGGTTAGAGAATCTCAAAGTTATGGAAATGTAATAGCTGTGCTTTAATGGGAAAAAAATAAAATGAGAAATGATACTTCAGATTATTCTGTTGAAATGATACTTTTAAGTTTTCTGTGATTTGAGGATCATGATTCCCTGGGGTACTGAGATAGTGTTGCTGTTTGAAACTCCAAAGTATCAAAAAAAAAAAAAAAAAAAAAAAGCTCTGCCATGCATGTACACCTCATATGGAGAAGATACATGGAATGCCACTTTCACAGTTGTAGACCCCAGAACACAAAGGATGAGCTCATTGGACATCCAGGAAGTTTCTACAGATTTGTCACTCCTTAAAAATGTGGCAGATATTTGTTGCATATTAAGAAATACTTCTGATTCAGACAATAATGTGGCTGCTTATGTGGGTTTTTTTCTGTATCAGTAAGCTGTTTGATACTACTCAGTCACCTTCTCAAAGGTTCCCTAAAGTGCACAACCTCAGAATCTAAAAAATTGAGTTGTAGAACAGAAGGAGATTGGCTTTGAAGTGGAGAGGGTGCTTAATGTTTTGCTTACTTAAAAACGATCTAATGTGTAGAGCACCATCTGCCTTTTACCGGTGAATTCTTTTCTGTTCATTGCAGCAGATGTGGTCTCCAGGACTTTCAACAGTTGAATACACCATCAAGTTTTGAACATCAATGTGCTGACCAAACACAATAAATCCCCTTGACTTATTCTTAAGCTCAGGAAAAGAGATGCTGAGAATTCACAATGCCTGGGAAATTCTGCTGCAGTGTCTGACTACATTCATGATTTAAATGTGCTTTGAATACCCTTTCCTGTCTGTCCTGTTGCTTTGCTTGAGCTTGTCCCTTGACCTGACATGATAGAAATTAATTTGATTCATCAGTTTCCTTCCCAGCATGTTAACCTAAACTGCTGATGGCCAAACTGTTTTAGGGGCAAAGCAGGTTAATCACCACAACTAAAATCTTCATTAGGATTTTGAGTATCTTTAGCCAGTTTGCTGTATGAAACCTTTTCTGGATGACTACCTCCAGAATGATTCCCCTTGGAGTTTTCATACTTTTATAACTACTGTTAGGTTTAGCTAAAAAAAAAAATAAAAAATTAAAAACTCCTTAAAAAATTCTGGGACATATACTTAATGGCAAGATTGAACATCTTGAATTTTCTTTCATTCATTCTGTGTATATTTCTACTCCAAAATCATAAGACTGGTAACTGGAATATTGAGAGTTCCTTATTATGATTCCCAGTACCTTCTACTGCAGGAATATTAACAGAATGATACTCTCCTTCTTTTTGGTGGCTACAGCCTTTGTGTTCAGTGTTATCCATATGCTATGATGGTAGTTTTATGACAAAGTAAATAGAGGTTTATGTATCTGCCCTTCCATGAATCTGCCATTTACCTGATTGTTTCATTATCTCCTGTGCCTCACAGTTGTGAATTGACCTGATTTATAGGCCTGGTCAGGCCAGCTAAATCGCATGCTGAGAGCAAGTAAAGATAAACTGAGCTTATGAAACCAACTGATACTAATGAATAGTTATGAATATTTTTTTAGCTAAGAAGATTTAAAAATAAAAGGGGGAGAGAGAGAGATAAATCTGCAAAGAGGTTGGCTTTTTTCCTTGTAACAGTTTCTCTTCTTTATTGGGAGAAATGTTCTGTGAAGATGACTTGAAGTTGAGGTGATTTAGGATATTACCATTGAAAAGGTTAAAATTCCTATTATACAATTCTTGGTGAAGCAGTACAAAATACAGATGTAGGAAAGGTAGAACAAGTAAGTAAAGGAGTATCTGAGAAACAGATGACAGCTGAATTCTACTTAAAAAAAAAAAAAAAAAAAAAAAAAAAAAAAAAAAAAAAAAAAAAAAAAAAAAAAAAAAAAAAAAAAAAAAAAAAAAAAAAATTGTCCAAGCTCAGCTAATCCTGATCCAGAGAAGTTGAAGATAATATGTCAGGAACATAAAACATGGTAAGAAAGCAAAGAAGATTTTCAACACTAAAGTTTCTGCCTTGTCAATTTCCAAGGAAAAGAAAATGGAAACAGACCAACAGCAAAAAAACCATAATGGTTCAAAATATACCATATATTTGTCCCTTTCAAATCACTATCAAATATTATTTCGGGGGAAACAAAAAAGGGGAAAAAAAACACAACACCCCCAAAAAAATCCAACCAGAAAACCAAGGCAGCAATTAGGTGATCACAGATTTTAATGGCAGGAAAAATGGCAATTACTCTCTTCCTGCTGAAAAAAAAAAAAAAAAA
>WEIU01022165.1:34925-109918 GCA_013389925.1 Aegithalos caudatus
ATACTTCGAGGTGATGTGTGCATGGCATTAATAGGAATGAGGTTCCCTTAACAAATGAAATATTAGTTAGAAGCTTGAAGAGAGCACTGCAAATTTGTTTTCTCCCAACTTCATAAGTAGGAGCTAAGACAATTTTCACCTAAGGAAATCTGTCATTTAAGTATTTTACTAATACATAGATGTGCATCAGACTGACATAAAATAGTATCTTTAGATCAAAAAGATTCTATAAATTATTCAAAAGGCAAGAAAAATTACCCTATCCTTTACTCTTCTGTTTCCATCCACTGGAATATTTTTGGTTCTTACTTAACTCAGAAATTTCACTTTCTTATGTAGCACTGCCTCTTNACTGCCTCTTGAGCCCATGCTCCATTTCAATTTAGCTATTGCAGTGCTAGTTCACATTTCTTTTGTATATCCAGGAGAGAAAAGTGAATTGGAGAAGCTTCCTCATTTGTCATGGGAAACTCATATTTTTATATTTCAACAATATATTAAAATGGACCAAAGAACATTTTGAAATTGCATTGGACATTTGGTTTTTTCTTAGTTTAACTTCTGTTAATAAAATTAGATATTCTGCAAAGAGATTAATTTTATTTTGAAATGGTCACATCTTCTTAAATAATTTGATAGACTAATTAGGGTGCTTCAATGGCACAACAGATGAGCTCAAAGTAAAGAGTGCAGAACCAATTACAAGCTTTCAAATAAGATTTCAGATTTGTTTTCTTAGCCTCAAAACAATTTTTTTTTTTTTTAATGTTGTCAGGAATCTGAGAATGCACAACAGTTTTATTGAAAAGGTAAATCATTCTCATTTTGAGGGGCACACTTTTCATATGTATGTTGGAGTAATGATCATGACCAAAAGAAAACATTTTTGTAACTAATGCAAAGAGTGATGCCAGCTTTTCTTGTTTCTTCCTCATTTCTCTGAATTTTCTTTCTCTCAAAAATGGTCAAGTGTGATGAATATCCATAAATCTTGCATGCAAGGCCCCTCTGTTAGGAAGGTGCTCTAAAGAAAGGTTACATGGTTACCTATGTCAGCCAAGTAAGCACTGCATCCACACCTCAATTAGTGCTGTCAAATAGTGTGGAAGACAGTCTGTGTTAGTGTCATACCTATATTTAACTTGGTACATACAGGAAAAGAAGCAACTACATTTCAGATCATAGGGAAAATCTAATCCTAACGTGCACAGAAAGGAAATCCTTACCAAGAATAAGCAGGAATTTGCTATTTGGCTTTTGATTGGAGATCGCTATGTCACCACTTCTAGTTTAAGGAAACTAAATTCTATACTCACCACTAAAAGGAAAACAGTGAGGAAGAAATAATTAATAGTGAGAGAAAGAAGAAAATGGAAAAATCATGAAAAGCAGTAAATGAGATAGGAATTAAATTTTAAACTTAACATTTTCCCTGTTGATAATAAAAATGGAAGAAGACTACTGCCACAACTGCTGGAAAAAACAGTAGCAGTAGAAAAGTAAAAATTATGCTTGTCAACATTTCTCTAAAATTATTTAAAAGCTCATATACAGTGCAAGATATTGTAACAATCAAAATTTGAGACAAACCATGGTGAAATTTCCTTTTTTCTGTCTTTCTGTAACATCTCTGGAAAGGTTCATTATGGGCCACCTAAATACAGTNTTTTGTTTGTTCAGATTTTTGTTTATTTTGGTTTGCTCTGCTGAGTCATAACTCTGTATATTCCCAATCCTCATATTAGCTGGGGTGGTCCATGCAAAGGACTGCAACCTCTTTGAGAACCAGAGTTTTCTGAAGACTCTCCTCATCAGTGCATTTATTGCTAGAAAGGAGCTAACCTGGAACCAAATATCCAATAACCCACATGTATTAATCACAGTTCCCTTCTTTGCAGGAAGTTGTAGACTAAAATATTTCTCAGAAGTTGAAACCAGCAAGCAGTTCATGTAGGTGTTTAACGTAAATGAGTGATAACAGAGTGATAGTCATTAGAAAACTTTCAGTCAATTTGAGTTTTAATCTAAGAAGGACATACCAGCTTTCCTCTGTAGTCAAAACCAATTATCTAATTTGTTGAACTGGAATTTAAATATCACTTGTGTAGGGCTCAGCTCCTCAGCTCATCTTTAGCCTGGTTTTAATTTTGTGTCTTTTAAAAAATTTTATTTAATTTTTTAAATTAATGCTGCAGCTAATATAGTAACAATTTTTTCTTGGTGACAGTTAAAATAACATTTTATTAAAATTTTGAGGAGTTTATAATCTTCATTACCAGAAAAAGTAGATAACAGTGTGTCTCTTCTTGTGTCCTACAGTTACTTCAGCAAGACACTTTTGATCTAGAGAACTCAAGCCAAGAAAAGGAAATCATGAAGAGAAAAAATCCCTATATTCTGAAAAGGCAGCTACATGTGAACAAAGCTAGAAGACCATACATACTCAAGAGAAGTTCATATTACTGATGCAGCAGAAGAAAACAATGTATATTTAGTTTATAGGTAACTGTTATGGTTATGGTTATCTTATCTAAGTCTAAAATCATACTTGTGTGAAAATATACTCTGGAAAATCAAGATAATAACATAGCTGTGTCTTTTTTGCAATTGCTGTTTCTTGATTGTGAATTTTTCCTACTCGAGATTAATTGGACTAATACATTTGCAAATAAAACTAGTTTTTAAGCATGACGTATTGTACAAAAATGAGATTTCAACATGCTTTCAAACAATCTTGTAAGTTTTTTTCAATTTTATAAATGCACACCAATATAACACCAAGTAAATTGATACTGTCCAAAAATCCTACTGAGAATCATACAATTTCTTAATGCAGCACCTCAAGCATGTGTTTCCAAATTTTTTGAATAATATAATAGTAAGAACTGCCACAGTATTTTATATTTTGATGAGATTAATTAAAGGGAATAGGTCTAAGGAAGAAAAGGAATGCTATCAATTGGCTGTTCAGTGGCAATTTCAAAATTAAATTTAAAATANCTAGGTACTCTGTTTTTCTTATCATTGCTAGGAAACTGATGGCAAGGTAACTCCTGCTTTTTGTTTCCCTACACCTAAAGAGGGTCCTGGAAGTTGACATTGTGATTGCATGAAGATTGCTGCTCTTAAATAGTGATTGTTTATAGTCCATTTGTGATATTTATTTTAGTAGAGTGATTACAGTGATTACAGTGAAACATGCTAGGTGCAATCCACTTGCAGGAAAAGCTGTTTTGTGTAGTGAAAAAAGATAACTCAGTGTCACTACCCACTTTCCAGTAAAGCAAATTTCTTCATCTGTCTCAGGTTCATGTACAGTCTAGCTGAATCCAGATATTTTTGTTTGGTTGGTTGATTTTTGTTTGTTCAGATTTTTGTTTATTTTGGTTTGCTCTGCTGAGTCATAACTCTGTATATTCCCAATCCTCATATTAGCTGGGGTGGTCCATGCAAAGGACTGCAACCTCTTTGAGAACCAGAGTTTTCTGAAGACTCTCCTCATCAGTGCATTTATTGCTAGAAAGGAGCTAACCTGGAACCAAATATCCAATAACCCACATGTATTAATCACAGTTCCCTTCTTTGCAGGAAGTTGTAGACTAAAATATTTCTCAGAAGTTGAAACCAGCAAGCAGTTCATGTAGGTGTTTAACGTAAATGAGTGATAACAGAGTGATAGTCATTAGAAAACTTTCAGTCAATTTGAGTTTTAATCTAAGAAGGACATACCAGCTTTCCTCTGTAGTCAAAACCAATTATCTAATTTGTTGAACTGGAATTTAAATATCACTTGTGTAGGGCTCAGCTCCTCAGCTCATCTTTAGCCTGGTTTTAATTTTGTGTCTTTTAAAAAATTTTATTTAATTTTTTAAATTAATGCTGCAGCTAATATAGTAACAATTTTTTCTTGGTGACAGTTAAAATAACATTTTATTAAAATTTTGAGGAGTTTATAATCTTCATTACCAGAAAAAGTAGATAACAGTGTGTCTCTTCTTGTGTCCTACAGTTACTTCAGCAAGACACTTTTGATCTAGAGAACTCAAGCCAAGAAAAGGAAATCATGAAGAGAAAAAATCCCTATATTCTGAAAAGGCAGCTACATGTGAACAAAGCTAGAAGACCATACATACTCAAGAGAAGTTCATATTACTGATGCAGCAGAAGAAAACAATGTATATTTAGTTTATAGGTAACTGTTATGGTTATGGTTATCTTATCTAAGTCTAAAATCATACTTGTGTGAAAATATACTCTGGAAAATCAAGATAATAACATAGCTGTGTCTTTTTTGCAATTGCTGTTTCTTGATTGTGAATTTTTCCTACTCGAGATTAATTGGACTAATACATTTGCAAATAAAACTAGTTTTTAAGCATGACGTATTGTACAAAAATGAGATT
This sequence comes from Aegithalos caudatus, assembly GCA_013389925.1. Taxonomy (NCBI): domain Eukaryota; kingdom Metazoa; phylum Chordata; class Aves; order Passeriformes; family Aegithalidae; genus Aegithalos; species Aegithalos caudatus. Next base: position 39,329 of record WEIU01022165.1, read on the forward strand.
TCAACATGCTTTCAAACAATCTTGTAAGTTTTTTTCAATTTTATAAATGCACACCAATATAACACCAAGTAAATTGATACTGTCCAAAAATCCTACTGAGAATCATACAATTTCTTAATGCAGCACCTCAAGCATGTGTTTCCAAATTTTTTGAATAATATAATAGTAAGAACTGCCACAGTATTTTATATTTTGATGAGATTAATTAAAGGGAATAGGTCTAAGGAAGAAAAGGAATGCTATCAATTGGCTGTTCAGTGGCAATTTCAAAATTAAATTTAAAATAGCTTGCAAGTGAATTTTGAATTTTTGACTTTTAATCCATGAATGCTCAAGGAAAAACAAAACAAAACAAAAATCTGATTCATGCCCCAGTGCTCTCACTGTTAAAAGTCAAAATAGTAATTTGGTTACATGAGAAATTTTGTATTTGAAAAATTAATTGAAATTACAGCATCTTAAAATTACTATTAAAAGGCATTTCCTTTCCCTCCCTCCATAAATTTGTAGAAAACAGGAAGTTTCAGAGTTGGAAACAACCTTGGAAGCTAACAGAGAGGGAGATTCACAGCATGGGAAAAATTGTTTCCAATATAAGAGGAATCAACTTCTGCCTGAAAGTTACACATTTTCCGGTTCTGTGTTTGTGATGTGTGCGTGAGATTTGGGATGTCAATAATTCTGGGTTCCAGTTAGGAGGAAAACAGCCTGAAAGAACTGGGGGCCATCACAACCATCCAAACTGAGGGGTAGTCCATGACCTGTGAAGCCTGGATGCTCAGAGCAGAAGGCAAAAATGGGACAGAGTTTATTTTTGAAAACTTGCCTGTTTCCTTTTTGAGGTATTTCCTCAAAGCAATTCTCCTCCAACAAATAGTCACATCATCCCCCCCCATGACAAACAAAAACCCAAACTAAACAAAGAAACAACTGTTGTCTTCCATACACACAAACACCCCAAAACAACCAAGAACCCAACAGAAAGCCCAAACACCTGGAGAATATTCAAATCCTCTCACAAGTTTGTTACACTTTGTTTCACGGGGAGGGATGGATTTTTTAAAGTAAAATGTATTTTCACTGTATTAAAGATAATTATATTTCCTTCTCTCACTACAAATATTATTAATCAGTTTATTCATTCAATAACACTTAAATGCATGCACAGACAAGAAATAACTGAGCATACACTAATTATTGCAATAATCATTATGGCTCAAATACAGCAAAGCAATTAAGTATGTTCAGTCTCAATGTTTTAAATGCTTAATGTGCTTAAGGGCTTTGCTTAAATAAGTAAACTCATTCCCCTAACTTTTTTTACAAAACACATTGAATTAGACTGGAGACCCAGCATGCTCTTAAGTGGTTTGGAAATACCTTTTTTTCCAATAAACCTGTAAGATCCCTAGTTCTATTATCAGTATTTGCATTCTAAAATATCTTTTGCTCTGAAATAACCAAGCAGAAAAGTTTGTTTCAAAATTTGCTGCTTGTAGTACCTGAGGAAAATACAAAAAGGAACATCAGATCACTTTTTCATACAAAAAACAGAATAATAAGACAAAAAGAAATAACTTGTCATTATATTTTTCTCTCATGTTAATTTTAAGAGTATAAAAGCTAAAAAAAAAAAAAAAAGGAGGGTAAGGTAATGTGGTTGTTATTGGATAGAGAACATAAATTTTTCAGAAACAAACTCCTGTCCATGTCTCATTTTGGAGGTAATTTAGACAGTCACGGTAATGGCATACGACCTCAAATGATGATACTAACTGTTCCATCCTCATCTAGTGTTCCACACTACCTTGTGACCATGTACTTGTTCTATGCAGTGCAGAGTGAACAGATTAGTCAGACTGGCTGGAAATGGATGAAATAACCCGTTTCCTTTCAGCAGACTATGATTCCACACACACACAGCTACTCTGTGTCACTGGTGGAGACAGAGCTGAAAGTATGGCAGGAAAGTACAGCTTGTCATTTGTCCCTAGTTTCCGATGGAGGTGTCAGAGGAATGTCATTCAGTGTGATAGTCTGAACTAGATGAGGAAACAAAAACTGTAATTGCAATATGGTCAGTTAAGCTAAAAAAAGCCAGTGCTGGATTTTCAATTTATTGATCATTAATGAAAAGCAAATATAGCAGCATTAAAATAATAGAAAACACAAACCATAGAATTAAGTCAGGTTCTCAGAGCCCTTAAAGGAAATTTTGAAGTCTGGGAGACTTCCTTGCTTGAAATCTCTTCAGTTTTCTAGTTGTTGCTTCCTCTTGACGACCTCACTGCTATGGAATTGCAACCTTTCTTTAGCCTTCATTTTTGGATTATGGAAAAAAAAATAGGCTTATGTGTATTTGTGTCTATTTTGCACATTCTTTCAACGAGATCCTCAGGGTACTTGCTTCATCCATGATTGCATTCCCTGCACTATCTATCCATGCTTCTATATTTGCAGCAGCAATGAGTACTGGATGAAGTTAAAGTCAGAGGAGGCTACCACAATATATAAAGACTTACTAATTTAGAAACTTAGACAGTTCCCTTCCCCTTCCCCTTCCTCCTTTTCCCCCCTTTCCCCTCTTTCCCCTTTCCCCCTTCTCATTCCATTCCCTTATGTTTAAAAATATTGAAGACCATTTATTATGAGACTGCTACCTTTTCTTAAAGAACACCTTTTGATATGGGAAATTTTGTCTTATAAAAGCAAATACTGAGAGATGATGTCTCTCTTTCTATGTCTTCACAGGAGCACATTTTTAAAATAAATTCCATTACTGAATTTTTAATTACGTTCATCGATGAGTAATTATACCAATTATTCAGAAACATCATACCTAACTATTTCTTTGACTCCTAAAATATTGGATATGGTCATACAGTTATTGCAGAAACTTGTCACTATTTTCTAAAGAAAAATCAAATGGAAGTGATTTACTTTGATTTTATGTATATTTTACATTATCATCCATAATATTGCAAATGCCTTTTACAGGAAAAGTAAAACACAGAGAAGTTAATAATTTTATCATTGCTGAAACATATTTGTTACCTTTTCTTTAAAATAAACATTACAATATAATAGTTACTGTTATCAAGGTTAAAAGCACTGATGATAAAATAAGCCTTCAGTTCTTAAGTCTTGCTTTTGGTATATTATAAATTTTGCTGTATTTTATCTTATAAGTCAAAAATTTGTTTTACATTTTAGGTAAGAATGTATAAGGGTGTGCTGTAAACAGAGTGGGTGAAATGTTGAGTTTTCAGATTAAGAGAGATTTAATTTTGACATGTATGATATTGGCTAAGTCTCATACCCAAATCCTAGTAACAAAAAATGTAGACAGAATTGGTATTAATCTTTATTCTTTTCCCCCAAAATTAGTTACCAGTTTGTGCTGTGGGGTATCAAATTGAAGATGCAAGCTACCACTACAATAATTTCACATTGGAAAACAGAAAGAGGAGCAGGTTTTTCTTAAATTCCCCAAGGTTCCAGACTGATCGTTGATGTTCTCCACACCCAAAATCCTGGACTGACTGAAAGCAGTGAGAAAACAAGTTTCATATAATCTGCAAAATAAAGTATGCTGACTTCTGTGATATAACAAAAGAGTCAGCACCTGGATCTCACTCTCCAGGAAGCAAAAACAAGTTGCTGAAAAAAAAGAGGGGTTGACTTCTGCAAGGAACCTGGAAAATGAGATTTTAGTTGCTGCTAAATGCAAGCATTCAGAATTCATGATTGAGGCTGAAATACCCTGAAAATAAATAGGTAGGTAGGTAGGTAGGTAGAGAGATAGATAGATAGATAGACAGACAGATAGATAGACAGATAGATAGATAGATAGATAGATGAGTAAATAACCCTATAAGTAATAAATATATGTCAAATGATTTTTGTTTCTTTCCATTACTGGACTGCCCAGGAACATTAGAATCACACATCTAAGCTTTGTCAACAAAAAGAGCTTAAACATATTTGTTTTTTAATATTAATTTCTACCAAAACTTGACATTCTCATCCAGCCTCTTGAGTCCAGCTGGTGTCATATTACAACACACACAAAAGCACAATGTTCAAATTTTGAAATCATCCAAACCCAGGATACTTGGCTGGGTCTGACAGACCAATCAATTAGACAGTGGAATAGAAAGAGCTTTGTGGTATCTCATTAGCAGGCAAGCTTTGTCTGACTGAATGATTCCTCTGAAGCAGCAATATGGGAAAATGACATGGGAGCCACCCAGTAATTTTTGGAGGATATCAGCTATTAAGAAACAAAGCATTCAGGAACTCCTGGTTGCCCAATGAAAACTTGCTTTTTCCAAGCAGATAAGAATGTACAGCTGATGTCTCAGAAATCGTGTCACATTCCATTGTACTGAAAGAATAGTGGGACAATACAAAACTGGATTTCAATTACCAAGGAATAGCATTTTTATGTTTGAGCTCCCAATGGGTCAAGTACCAGCCTGTTTTGTCACAGAAGTTACAGTGCACTGTTAGTCTGGGACCATTTTCTATTTAGCTCTTGCAAATCAGTTGTAGAAAGCTTTTGCAGGATAAATTTCTTTTATGGATACGTGAAAAATTACTCAGGTGGTCTACACATTACTTTTTAAATGACTGGCAGCAACATGAAGGTCTCTGTCCAGGTACAGTGTCCCAGCTGTTTAATAAAGTGTTAACATTATGAGAGGGGATTTGTATACCAGTGAATTTAATAGACTGGAACATCATTGATTACAATCTTGACATCATTATTGCAGCTTTTTTGGATTAATGATTTAAAAATCCAAGCTGTATAACAGATTTTTGTAATCCAGTATTCTAGAATTTAATATTATCTCCTTTAGGCAGTTAACTCAAGGTCTAAAAAAATGTAGGAAATAATGAAAAGAAAGAAAGAAGAGAAAGAAGAGGAAAGGGAAGGGGAAGGTGAGGGGGANNNNGGGAAGGGAAGGGAAGGGAAGGGAAGGGAAGGGAAGGGAAGGGAGGAAGAAAGGAAGGAAAAGAACTAGTATGTGCTATATTGTGCATTATTTTCTTAACATTTTTACCGAGCAATATGACTTAGGAATCATTTTATCTGGAATGAATGGCATTGTTCCTCCAATTTTTTTTCATATCTATGTATGTATTTAAAAACAACTGTCCCTATGATCGAATATTTTTAAGCCTTTTATTAGCATGCAAAAAGACAATTTTTAAAAATTAATAAATGTGGTAATCCTCCCGTTCTGAGGGGCTGAAATCTGACCCTACTGTCATTGTTATCTCCTCCCTTGATCCAAACCCTAAGACTCCTCCCCTGAACACCTGATCAAAATCACAACCCTGGCCCTGCCCTGCTCTCCTGGGATCTCGGGCTCTCGGTCCTTAGTCATCGCCTCTCTCTCCCTCCCCGGGTTGGGAAGGGGGGGTGGAAATAAAACCAGCTTAAAGGAAGGCTCGTCTGGTCTGTTCCCTCGCTGGCAGCTGAACCTCCCTGGGCATGGTGGTTACTGCTGCATCACGATGCAACAAAAAAACCCCCTCTATGGTTAAATCTCAATCATTCCTGTCCTTAAAAAAAAAAAAAAAATAAAAATAATTAAATATTTCCTACTTTTTAGCAGATATAGACAAGATCTTAGAAATAGTTTATTCAATAGCTCTTTCATGACTGAAATCTCTTGATTATTTTTGTGAACTACCAAATTCCTAAGGTAGTTGCATGGTCATATACTGTAGAAGCTGTGTTTTGATAACTTAATTAATGATCTTTTAAATAAAGAGCTGTTTGAAAAAGACAACATGTCTTTTGTTCTGTTTAAAAGAAGAGATCAAAAAATAACACCACACAGAGCAAAGGTACATGTGTATATATGCACAAATTAAGGGTTTATTCAAACTATTCTGATTTTTGCAGCATATAGCATATTACTTAGTAATATTACATATTACATGACACAAATTTCTAAATTATTGTCTTTAATATGCAGAGGCATTGAAGTACTTAAACTGCAGCTGTTTAAGATTAAATCATTGGCAAATACTTCTGTTCTCCTCAAAAGTCCATCTACTCAAGGCAGATTTTTCAGGCTGTTTTTTTTTTTTTGATAGTGAAGTTAAGAGTTAGTATTACAGGACATGACTTTTAGAGAACAAGGGAGTTGTGAACATCAAAATTTGGGTTTTTTATAATAAATATCCCATGCCATTCTACTTTACCTCTGTGGTTTTAGATTCCTGTGCTACTGTGTTGAACTGAAAGGCACTGTAAGGGAACAGACAAATGGGAAGCAAAATGCGGAGGGGGAAGGAACTTCATGAAAAAACGTGCAAAGGTGTTAACTGGATATTCCTTTTGTCTGGTTCCAACCAAGGAGTGTCAGAGCTGGCTGAGGCATTGGTTGTATGTATTTGGAGGGAGGAAAAAAGGGAGAGGAAAGTCAGGGAAAAAGAGGAAAGGGAATATAATAAAGAGTTAAGTCTTGCTTTTTTAGTGTTGGTTAAGAACTAAAGTGTAGGTAGGCTAGTATAAACTAGAAGATATACCATATTCTGCAAAAATAGTTGAGTTCCCATCAGTGTATGTGAAGGGAAATCATCTGGCTGGCTTCCCCTTGAATCAAGAAAAACAGATTTGAAGTGAGATGTTTCAAATTGAAAGGTTTTAAGCAGAAACTGAAACAACTAAAGAAAGCTGATCAGGAAAGGCAGGGAGTGCATGGCAAGGGTCAAGAAATACACACATCAGAGTCAGTTGAATCATTCAGTAAGCCTGGACTGTGAGTACAAGACAAAAATACAGATTTTGGCTCATACTTTGGGATAATCAACACAAATCTGCCCAGGTTTGAGACAGCTTGTTTGAATCCATGTCTCAAGCAAGTGAACACTATTATTTCACACTGGTCTCAGATTTAGAAGACATCCCATTGTACATAGAAGAGAACCATCTTTTTAGGGGAGATGAAAAAAATAAGAATAGAGGAAAGTTTACATCCAAACTGAAGGACTTATCATAAAGCAGAAGCTCATTTCAGTCTTGAAAGGTAACAAGAAACCTACATTTGTAGGTATTTCCAAATTGTTTTCTCAGATAACAGTTCAGAGAAAAACTCAAGAAATTTATATTCTCAGAAAGAAAGTAGTCTGGAACTGGTCTTCGAAAAAATTAGATTTTCTTCATGTATCTAGCATAGTTGTGGCAAATCAGACACACTGTTTCAATGCAAGGCACACTGGCCTGGACCTGAAATCCAGTTTTCTGTGAAATGGATGAATGTAGATTATAAATAAGATCTCTTCTGAACATTCAACGAGGCAGAAGGCATAAGAAGTAATGCTGTGCTAAAAGATTTTTGATGCCTTATTAGCAGCTTTCAGTAGTGTGTGAAGAAACATAATGTACTATTTGCAACACTTTCCAAGGCATATCTTGATGTGAAAGGAACTGACATTTACTGTGATAAGTCTTTATTTAGAGAGAGTGTTAAAATATCTGTAGCACGGTGCTTAAAAACCTGATTTCTGTTCACTTAAATACTTCAGTGAATTTTTGCTGGGAGTGTATCTGCCCCTTTGGAAACAGGTGTGAATAAGAAAGGATTGCTCAAATTCACATTAGAGATAGTCCTTGAGATGGATAATATATAAAGCAAAATGTAATTTAAACAGTAGAGCTTTGTACAGTTGAAACAGTTTGGGGAAATGGGAAAAGTCAAATAAATGGACAGTATTTATTTTGCTTATATATAGGTAGACATACACACAAGGAATAAATTCCTTACAGCGAGGATGGGGAGAATCTGTAACAGATTTCCCAGAGAAGCTGTGTGTGTCCCATCCTTGCAAGTGCTCAAGGCCAGATTGGATGGGACTCTGTGCATTGAAGTCTAGTGGAAGGTGTCCCTATCCATGGCAAGGGACAGTTTCAACTAGATGGTCCTTAAGGGCCCTTCCAACACAAACCATTCTATGACATACATTTATTTGGTACACACAAGCACAGATTCGTATGTGAAGATACTGCATATAGTACATATTCTCTTGCCTTATCTCTCTTAGGATGCATCTCATCACAAGAGAAATTTTGCAGGGACGTTACTTGATTTTCTTGGCAAGAAAAATGAATTTTTATGCTTGTTTTGTAAAGAAATTACTAAAAAGTTACTATTTCATAATTCTTGCTAGTGTTACCAGTTCTGGCCAAAACAATGACCTATAACTCGTCTTGTCTAGTTTGGGTGTGAGTTCCTCAACTGTATGCCTGAGGGTAACCTTCCAACATTCAGACAATCAATTCTGTGTCCTGTACAGTTACACTGGTCCTGAACTGAACACACAATTTGAAGTGAGAGAAGAGGAAATTATTTGGTGATGGAGAAGTTTCCATCTTCTAAGGCAGCAGTAGATGTATTTTAACCCTCATATGCTGCAAAAGTGATAGGAGGGAAGCCTTCTGTAAGCTGGAAATGAGGATTGGGTAAAATAGCATAAGGAACTCAAACAAAAAGTGGAATAAATGGTCACTATTAAAGCTAAATGAAGAAAACAGGAACAGAGAGAAAGATGCCATGTTTTTTGCCTACATGACATTTGGGCTGGCAATCACGATTTTCCTTCCAATAAGATTTGTGATTACTGTTGATTTTTTTGATCAGATTTTGTACACTATTGATAGAAAAATCAGGATTTGATTTAATTCTGGAACTGGGGACTGAAATTTTTGTAATATACTGTTTATCAGATATGTACTCTCCCTTTAAATCTTTAGCAAATAAAAGGGGAGATTGATGAGTTTGTGAATAGCCTTGGAGAGAAGGAGAAGAGAAAAAGGAAAGAAAGTGAGAGAGGCAGACTGTCAGGGTAGTGCCCTTTTTCTTCTTTTACAGCAACTTAGTAAGCATCACAGTCTTAGATCTTATTGTTGCGAGACACTGCTTGACCTGTTGTAAAGTAGGGAATCAAGTTTTCTATAGTTATAGATCTGCATGTCTGACTTGTACTGTGTCAATTAAGGCTGCTTTTTAGAAAATCACACCTTCTGCATTACTCAAACTATTTCAAATGGACCAGTTACAAATCAAGGTAGTGCATAAACTGTAAAATACAAATTTAAAAAAAAAATCATAGTTTTTTATTAGATTCTCTTTTTTAACAAGGTTTCAGGCCCATTTTCAGATGTAAATAAAGCTATGAGTTAATTAAAAAATGTCTATTATGCAAGTTCTGAGGAACACTTAATTTTAAAATTAAAAAAAATGTATTTTCCACTCATCTTCTTTTTGGGTGGGGTAGATTAGTTTCTACAGTAGACTTGAGGAAAGGAGTGGCAATCCAAAATGTTTTGTAGAGAATGCTATGAATTCAGCCATACCATGGCATAGCAGACAATTTGTCATCCAAAGTAAGGAGACCAAATGAATAGCTGCTGTTCATAAGCTGGGGTCTTATGAGGATCTGCATTATTGGTGAACACATAGATGAGGAGGCAGCAGTCAACACAGTGAAGAATAATTTGGCAGAGTATGGATCACAGACCTGGGAATTTGGGCTGCTTCATGTTTGGTACCAAGGGGTAGAATAACTGTTTTAATTACATTTAGCTTCTGAGACTTTGAATTTCACATGAACAGAGGATAATTAGAAAACACTCCTGCTTCAGGCTTGAAGACTGCTTTTCAGATCCACACAGCTTAGGGTGGAGTGTCAGGACTTGTGTTGAACATCATATTCCCAGGGGCCCCAAGCTCAGCCTCTGGAACTTAAGGATTAGCAAATTGAACCCTTTTCCTTATGAGTGAATATCAAGGCACTGCCTGGAGAGACATAGTAAATAAAGCATAGACAACAGCATTATATTTTGCCTTTTAAGTTTTTCCTTTCTTAAAACCAGTAACACAGAGCTTCCATTCAGTTCAGATGCTGAAATAACAGTTTCTCAATAGAAGAAAATATTTCTCTATTCTCAGATGCAAATAAAACGTTTTTAATTAGGAGACCTTTAGCATATATTTCTTTTGCTTGTAAGTGCTTAAATGTCTACATATACAGATTTTAATACAATACCACAATACTTGAAGTGTAAGAGTATTAATTACCTAGAACAAATCTCAAAACATCCTGGGTCTCATCATTCCCTGTCACCAATATCCATGGCACTTGCAAAAGCATTCATGACCTGTAAGGACTTCAAAATCCAGTGTTTCTACAGAGTTGCTCAGTTCTAGGAGGCAGTAGAAATGCTGATAGGGTTTTACACACACACTTAGCTGTTAGCTGAAGCAATGGTTTCAGAATCAGTGGGAATCTTCTCACGCTGAAGCCAAGAACACTCTTTATGCCAGTTAAATCCTCTTTGACCTCATGTCACAGTATTTGGAACATTCAAGAGTTGCATCATGATATCTTATTAAGTTTTTGCTTTGGAGTGCCTAGGGCCTTGCACTTAATCCACCAGAAAGGTGCACTGGTATTACAGGTGAGACAGAGAACAAAATGAAACTAGCAAATTCTTCTAAGAAAAAAATATTTGAAAATAGTGTGGTCAGGAATCACTACTGAAATGGAATAGAATAACATTTAAAGGTTTTTACTCAAATATAGTAACTGTGAATATCTATCTCTCCTACTCTATCTATTGAAAATAAAGCTATCTGACATTTTAAACAACAAAGAAGAGACTAGAAAAAATGTCATACTCCTCCAACCTACAAAAATCTGGATGGGTCATGTATAACTTCAGAAAAAATAGGACTTAGTTTCTGTAAAATCTGTATTGTCTCAGAGATTCAATGCATTCTTTTTAATTGATGACTTTCCCTTGCTTTGTAGGCTTTGAAAGGAAAAATAGGCTTCAGGAGGGTTTGTTTTTTTTTTTGCAATATACCACCATCTGGTGGAAGTAAAGAGAAAGACAAAGATTTTGGTGCTTAACCTGTCTTTATAATCGAGATATTTTAGTTCCCTAGTACTGATTGTCTTCAATAGGGTCTTGAGGATTTAGAGCATCAAATAATTTTAAACCATGTAATTTTCACATTCAATTTATTTGCTTCAATTATTTGCTTTTAAAGGACCAAAGGATATCCCTAAAACTAAATACATATTTCAGAATCTCTTAATATATCTGATCTGTAAGACAAGACTGAATTTTCCATATGGTGATATAAAATGCTTCAAAATATATTTCTAAATATCAAGCAAGATGTAGAATTTAATTTTGTTCTCTTTAAAAAAAAAAAAAAATTAACAAGATTACGTTATTACCTTCTTTGTGCTATTAGGGCCTTTTCTGCCCCACAAAATCTTGATTGAAATCTTAGGTTAAAAAATCCAGTCTTATTGCCTATGCACTCTGGGAGCTAAATTTCATTTTACAGTGCATTGCAAATTCATAGGTTACCAGAGTTGATGCTGATAGCATCTGTGCTCTCTCTGTGGTCACTATGTTCTTTCTGTGCTGTCACTAACAAATGTTGTTAAATATTGTGGACACAACAAGATTTAAATAAAATACATATCCATTAACAAAACCAAACTTTCTAGAAAAATAGAGGGGTAAAAAAGCACTAAACCATTATGTTGTTATTTGTTTTACTGTAGAACTAAATATTCTGCTTGGAGATGTTTACTGGAATCCTCAGTGTCTCGAGTATTTTTTTGCCACCTGCTATGCTCACAAGATAAATATTCAGGCAACCCAATGGACAATTATATGGGGAACTGAGGTATGCTATCAACAGATGTTGGGGAATTTGCAGCAGAAGGACCTAAGCAGACTTACAGACAGCCACCTTATGCAGTCTTGGCCACCAGCAAGTCAGCAAAAGCTTTCCAGGGAGCTAAGTGTCTTGCTGAGCTCAGTGACATGATCACAGCCAAGGGTCAGCCTTTCTGCCAGTTTCTGCTGGAGTTTTGGCAAGATCAGCCAGTCCACAGGAATGTGCCAGGCCAGACAACTGCTGCTTTTTTTAAATAGAAACATGTTTTCCTATCACATTTTAACCAGTCCTAATAGCACACTGTGGACATAACTGTGGCATTGGCATTGTAACAACTGCCTTTCATGTACTTGATAGAAGGGTTCTCTCTGATCTCTGGAAAGCCAGGGGGAATGTAGTTGGCAGAGGAAGATCTTTGATGGTGCAGAGCTGCTGAGCCCTTCCAGTGTGCCAGGGAGAAAGAGATTGCAACAGTGCTATCAGGAAAATGTTGAATGTGGCATATGTTCACAGAGGTTGCCACACATATGTGGTGGGAGAGGATCTCTTTGTCTTCCTGCTATCTCCAGTGAGGTTGTGTTCAGGATGAGACAATGTGTAGCTGCTCCCAGTACTTACAGATACCTGGCTGCTGCCCTTTGCATCAATAGGGGCTACCTGCTAAATGTGGTTCAATATCCATGACTCTTCTACCTGACACATTTTGGATGGAGTCAGATATAACTTTAAAAAAATTGGGACTGTGTTTCTGTTAAATCATTATTTTGTATAGATTATAAGTGGGATTTTAAAATAATTTTTTTTTTTTTTGTATTTTCAGCTTAATTTTGAAGCACGTAACTAGAATAATTTGATTGTACTATATCAAACAGGTACCACTTTCATAGTGCAATTAAGCATATGGGACAAGGACTCCAATTTTCTGGGAACAGAAGTTCATGTTTAAGCCATATTGCTGAAGAAAATATGGGACACCTAGATTCAAAGGAAAGTGCAGCTAAAATGACTCAGAAAATGTTACCATTTTAATGACACAGGTATTTATGAACACAAGACGAGCTCTATCATGCTCACAGTAATTTTGAATGGCTTTGCTGTAATTGATATTGTAGTTTTTTAAGGAGCTGTTCATTCTTTTTCAATCACTTGATGACGAGTTTCCCAAATTAATCATGTCTTATAACATGAATCCATTCTTGATATTTTAAAGAAGGGTAGATTTAATTTTTGTTTTCAACCTATGCTAACTTTTAGGGAGTGAAAACAGAATCATTGTTTAAGTGAGGGTCTTTTTTACAAATTTACAAATTTTTTGCTGATTGAGCTGTGATGCGGAAAGTTAACTCCATCCTAGTCAGGCCACTACAGCTGGATATGACTGATATTCCCCAAAAGTTCTGTGCTATGTACAGCATCAAAAGAAGTTTCATACATAGCCTTCACCACAATAAAAATTTATTTGAGAAAATGACACCTTCCATTCTGTTCTTCACCTGAAGGGAGTGCAGGATTAATTTGCAGTCTCCTTTTTCACTTCTAGGAATCTGATTTTATTTGTCTTATTTTAAAGCAAAGGTTTAATTTTCCCCTGATTAAGGTCACAAAATTCATAAACAAACACCAGCATGATGCCCCAGCATGGTGGCCCAGACTAAGGCATGTAGAAGGGAACTTTCAGAAATTTGGCCTTAGATGTAAGACTTGAAAAGATCAGTGGTTTTTCATGAGTAGTGTGAGTGTGCTGAGTGAGGAGAGTGCCTGCAGACCTTCTCCTGCCCCAGCCTAGATTACCCTGCTCTTGGCACGCTCAGGACTTCATAGTCTACCCGTGGACCCTTGCTGTTCCTAAACGGAGCTCCACCTCTTTCTCCTCTCTTTTCTGCTTCACATGCTGGCAGGAAATGAAGTCTTCAGTGGCAGAAAATGTGCCTAATGGGGTCAGACTCCTGGGCTGAAAATCATGAGTAACAAGATTTTATTATCTCCTATGTCCTTAAAAGAGAGAGAGAGGTAAGAGCATATACTTTTACATTTCTTTGTAGGAAAGCATGTGATTCTGGAAATTGTTGCTGCCTTATACTAAAGAAGTCAAGTTTATATATCACTGTTAGCCTGCATTAATAAAACTATACACTAAAGCAAGAGCAATTGGCCTCCTGCACACCTGTCTCAATTTTTTGACCATTATTGAGATATATATATATATATAGATATAGATATAGATGTAGACATAGATAAAAGCAAAAAGAATATTTGTTCAAATCCACATGCCCAGAATGGTAAAAAATTATGGGAAATTAGGTTGTTTTAATCAATAGGGTAGGAACAAGTGTCACTGAGCAGAAGACAGATATTTTCAGGTGATTTCACAAAAACCTTGATGGCCAGTAGGTGGTACCCTTATTCCAGATAACAAAGCGGGGGTTTAAAACCAAATAGCTGATATTTAGCTCAATATTGTGAATATTTTCCTCTCCTATTAGCCACTTCAGACTCCAGTATACACTCTGTAAAGATCATTGGGCAAGCCTAATAAGAGTTTGGGCAAGGCACCTGTATTTGAACTGTGAAAGGCTCTTGTATTGCTGAAATTAGACAATGTAGTTTTCCACACAGAATACTTAACCCACCTTGTAATCAAGCTTTTATGCACTTAAGAACTTGATATTCACAGTTAGTACATAAACCTCTGACCCATAAGTTGTATCTCTGATTAATATAATTAATTCAATAATGCTAAAATATGTTTTAAACTTGATGTTTAATTTGTGATAATATTGCTACTTTTTGTATTGGTTTGATTTTGGTTTGTTTGCTTTTTGTTGTGGTTTTTTTTTTTGGTTTTTTTTTTGGTTTTTTTTTTTTTTTTTCCTGAAGCAAGATTGTTTATTAGTTTAAGCAATTCTTAGACCATGGAAGGATGTTATGAACAAAGTTAACTTCAATAACATAAGAAAAATTTCTTTACTTAAAGGGCTGTCAAGCTGGAACAAGTTTCCCAGAGAAGTAGTCAAGTCACCACCTGTGCAGGTATTTAAGACATGTAGGTGCAGCCGTTAGGAATGTGCTTTGGTGGTGTACTTGGCAGTGCTAGATTAATGTTTGGACTGGATGGTGATAAGGGTCTTCTTCAACCTAAATAATTCTATGTTTCTAACATTATTTAGTTGATATATTGTTCCTTGAAGATATACACACTGAAATTTGATTACAGCAAAACATCAGTGCCTGGGGAAATAAAACCAGTCACAGGATGTTACAGTAGAATGGAAGTCCTTTCAAACTGATCCTGAAGTTTTTGTACTGTTAATTGAAATTATAACAAGTTGGTTGTAAGAATAGCTTTTTTTTTTTTCTTTTTCTTTTTTTTTTTTTTTTTTTTTTTTTTTTTTTTTTTTTTTTTTTTTTTTTTTTTTTTTTTTAAAGTCTATACACAACCATCTTCAGTTTGAAATATCAGCCTGAATGCTCTTTGGGGTAGAGGCACAGGAGGAAATTGACCTTACAGACAAAGCCATAGGATACACGTCACTCCATCAGTGCGCTTAACACTGGGATTCTTGTCTAAGCCAGCCATTGTCTTCCCATTGCATCCTCTTGCAACAGGAGCACCCTGATCTACCACCTCTTTTTGACACTTAACCCAGCATGCAATTAACTGCCCTCTGGAGACCCCATTTCTCTTTCCTGACTATTGATGCACCTACACTGATTACCTTAAACCAGATACCTCTGTCTTTGTTTGCTTCAACAGTGATTTCTATTACTGATTTTTATTTTGCGAAATATTTGGCCACCAGTTGTCTCTTTGGAAGGCTGCTTATTACCTAAGATCTGTTACCCTATTGATTAACTCTGGATTTCAGATATCTCCAATACCAAATAATATCTAATAATGCCTAAATTGGTACTGAACATCAATGTTCCTGAAAATAACAACTGCAAACAATTACAATCTTTACCATCTCTTATTCCCAGTTATGTAACTAGACTCAAGTTGAATTCATTTGAAAATGATGAAACGTTACTTTTTTTCTTTTTCCCACTAACTTCTTTTTAATTTCCTTAACTTTTTATTTAAACCAAGAAGCATTGCAAATATTAGATATTGTGAGTCCAAAAACCTCTTTTTACACTAATCTGAAATAGATATATAAGAAATCTTAATTTAAAAAGGGACAGTAGGCTCACAACACCCCAAAAGAGCAGCTCCAATAGAAAATATCTTCTGACCCAAACACAGCTTTAGGCCTTTCAAGATGAGCACAAGAACTTGAGCACAAAACTTACACTCTGGCTTACACATTGAAAATCTGCAATTAATTCTAGTAGAGATTCGGTGTCTCCAAATCTACCTTCATTGTTTTCTATTCTTGCAGTAAACCAAACCAAAACAGAAAAAACAATGGGAAATATAATTTTGTCTAAAATGTTGGCTTTTTTGAAGTAACAGCTCTGGGAAAATTATTCACATGAGCACAAATTTCATTGGTTCTCATTCTTCATCTCTATTTTCTGTATTCTCTCCTGCCCTCCTGTATCTCCCTCCAATATCCATCCGATATTTGTCTATGACCAATTGGTATGCTATGATTCTCTTACATCTCTGTCTCTTCTCACCTCCCAATGGACATGGCTACACTAGAACCCTTTTTTTTCCACCCCTGTAGTTTTTTAAAATTGCTTTAGTAAAGTCATTAAGTTCTGTGTCCAACCCTGGACACATAAATGGACACATAAAATGGAAGGGATTGATGTAATTTTTTCTTTCCAGCCTTAGAATTCCTCTCTCATACTATAACAGAGTTTATCCAATATCATTACTTCAAAAGCTGAAAGCTCCTTTTCATCATGCAAATGAAAACCATTATTTTACAAAACCATGCAACTCCAAATGTCCTTTTCAATCTTAAAAAAAATAAAACCAAGTGATTGTGGAAATTACATTAGCAAATTATACAAGATAATTCAATTAGACCTCTGTTTTCTATCCCTAGGTTTAAAACTATGCCAAAAAAACACTCCTCTTTTTTCATTCCCACAACATTCCTTCCACGGTGCCCTGAATTTTCATGCTCTTGCTGTGAAACTTGTTTACTGGCAATGAAGTCTGCTTCCACAGTTGTCTTTTGATTGAACTCTTAAATGCCTTGGGTGAAGTAGGTCCTGCACTAGTAACAATGACTATGCCTATTCCTTGCAACCTCATGCACTCTACTGACAATTATCAAAGACATGCCATGCACATTTAATTACATTTACCCTGTTATGTATTAAAAATATGCATAAGCTTATGAATTTTGGAAAAGAATTGACAGACATATCAGCTCTGATTTGAAGACTTTTTAACACAACTGGCAGTTTATTCCTGGGTTTTCTGGTTTTAGATTTCTTATAATTTCTTTATTATTCGTCAAGCTCCTGGTTTATGCTCAGTTGTCTTCACTAGTCTGTTAGCAACAGCATTCATCTATTTGGCTATGGAGACTTAAAACACATATCTGTTATTCAAATAAGTCTTATTTATGGATTTTAAACAGAAGTTAGATCAGTATGACTTTACAGTGTTGAAAATCTTTATATATACATATAACAATACTTAGCAAAAATATAATAGGAATTATTAATTAAATTTAAGAGAATATATTTGTAGGAATTGATTTTTAAGCTAGATAATCTAATAGGCAATATTGAGAGGGTTTTTCTTATATCCATGAGATTATATTGTATGCAAAATTATATGAGGTCAAAGAACTAAAATCAGAACAACATATTTGCAGCTAAACAATGAGAACACATGGAAATCTGGGCCCAGCTTGTGGCTCTGAAATAATTTTAGTTTATAGTCTTGGTAAGTCAGTATTTAATTGCTTTATTTCGTCTTCTTGGGTAATTATTCTTTATTTCTCTCTCTTCATTTATTATTTCTAACTCTTCAGATCTGAGACAATAAGAAGATTATTATATGTGCTAATACAGACACTAAAGGAAAGGGTTTAGAAATATCTATATCTGCACACAACTGCTTAATCATTAGCTACACAGTGTCTTCTTTCCATCTAACTGAATCATGTTAGCTCCAGTCCCTCAACTATGCCAGTACAAAGGCAAATATGGCCCAATGGTGACTGACCTAACACCACAGGGTTTTTTTCCCTTCTTGGTTATAATCCATGTTATATTTCTCTATTTGATTCACTGTCTAATTCACTGGGTACTTGTACCAGCATTGTTCATGGAATGGGTGGAAACATAGGGCAGAAGAGGATCAGCACCACTAAACCCTTATTTTTAGTGCAGGGGAAATAATGGTGAATAAATTTTAATTAAATTCTGCATAACTCTGAACACAGTTTCTTATAAATCTCAATACCAACAGTGCTTGCTTTTCATGGCAATTGTCTCAAAGTGCCTTCACTAAGACTAATTTAATGATTAGAAATAATTTCTAAATTAGGATGTGATCAAGTCTGTTGAAATGAAGACATGCATTCCTTAGGATTTCAGTGGGTTTTGTATTTTTTGGAATATTTTTAGTTATTGAATATTTTGGGTGCACTAGAAAAATCCTAGTCATCCTTTGTTTTGTTACCATCTTTCGGCTGCTTACATCTGATTCCTTTTCAGTAACTATGGAATTGCTATCTTCAGCCTCAAGGAACAGTTTAGGCTAAAGCAATTTCTCTCCTTCTGATTAGATGGTATCCAGGGTGCCACCCTGCATGCTCACTGCCAAAGCATGGCAGGGCATTCCAAAAGAAAAGTGTAACAGTGCTCAGAAATTTAACCCCACTTCTTGCTGTATCCTTTTTTTGTAGTAGTAGTAAAAGAGAAAAAAACCCACAAAATTTATCAGATGAACTGTTTCTTACAAATAGTACCTATTCTGATTAAAAAAAATATATATTAAAAAAATATATATATATATAAAGAAGCTATTAGGATATCCTCATCAGAATTCCAGTACATCTGAAAAAAGAAAAAAGAAATCCAAACACAAACTATCACCTTGGATTCATAACAGAAAATGATTGTTTAGACACTAGAGAAAAGTTTAAAAAACAGCTGAAGGGAAAAAAAAAAGTGCATTAGCATTTAGGAATACATATTAGTTCCGTTCTGAAGTGCCATATGTGATCAAATATGTGTTTTCCAATAAAGGGGATTGAAAATAAACAATTCTTCTGAAGGCTATAAACATTTTTTTCTAATTGTTTCTTTGGGTCTCACATTTTTGTCTGAAAACTGCAGTGGACTGAAGAAAACATTAAGAGCAGAAATAATTCCTGATTTTTAAGTTTTATGTCATTAAAGACAAACCTGAAAACTGAATCTAGTAATACAAGTGCAGTAAAGACCCTTAAGCTACTGAATGCAGTGTTTTAGAATACTGGGACAAGCAGGAGAAGGTCCCATAGGAGTTCTAATACATGTACATCCCATTTACGAAATTATTAATTTTATCCTTTGGAATAAAGACTGGGAAGAAAGGTGCTTTTCTATTGCTCATACTGAGATAAGAAAATAGGAAAGAGGCCCTCTGTTTCAAGTTCCCGAGATTCAAAAGTTCAAATTCTTGGGAAGTTTGCTGTAGCACTCCCTTTTGTGAGAGAGAAGGAACCTTAAGCTGCTGGAGTCTTACTCAGAGTTAAATTAAAGATCCTTTTACCCTTAAAAGATTTTTGAGGCTATTTTAATAATCTTGGTCTACTTAATTACTGTATTAAATTGAAGAAGAGAAAATAAAGAAGGAAAAAACCCCAAACAAACTTTTGTTTTTTCATTAGTCTTGAAAGTGCCTATTCACAGCAGTGTAATTCAGATAAGCATCTGGCCCACAAACTATGCTGGCACAAACAAAGGTTTGTTTTCTTTTTTAAGAACTAGGAATTTTTCCAAAATGTCCTGACTACTGGGAGCAGAATGTCTGACCAAAGTATGCTCACCAGATGGTAGATGTTTCCATGTGGGTAAATATTAAAAAAGTTCTAAATCTATGCAAACTGTGAAGTAAGGGTGGGAAAAGTTTGCTGTTGTTTTTCAGTTTTAGCTGCCTCTGCAACTCATAAACATGAGAGGAAAAAAACCCAAAACCCTGAAACCACAAAACAAAGCTAATTTGAGAGGAAAAAAAAAGATAAATATCTTGTAATTTTTACTCTGTATGACTTATTTTAATGCCTAATAATGACTTTAGGGTTGAAGTCCTTCTTTTAAATTTTTTATTTCCTTAACAGCTTTATTACTTTTTTATTAAAAACTCCACAACTTGCTGCTCTAAAATGTGTTAGCTCCACTAAAAATGTCAAGCAAAATAGTTTTTATAGGGAAGGATATGTGGGAAAACAAACAAACAAACAAACAAACAAAGAAAAACGCAAAAAGTCTGTTTTAAGGGCCAGCTGAAGGTTTCATACAACCAGCTCCCTGTGACCATTGTTGCCTGCCAGGCAGGAGCCGAGGTCAGCTTGGGGTGATGCCTCTGGCATGCCAGATCCTCATCCTCTTGGAACAGTTAAAATACTGATGGATGCACATTTAGCAAAGACACTGCTGAGCACTTCTCTTCTGGCTGCACTGGTGGGTCTGTGACTTTAAGGAAACTGAGGAGAGGGGAATGCCACAAAAGCTGGCTGGTGGTAAGGTTTAAACCTGTCCAGCTGTTGGCTGGCTGGATGCAAGTTGAAGGCCTATGGTGCTAGAATGCATGCCCAAGCAGTCCTCTAGGTGATGTACCATGCCAAGTTTGGCTCCAGTATCCAGTCTCAGCAGGAGCACACACCTCTCTTACTTAAACAGCTGCAAAAATGTTTGCTGAGTTTGTAATTTGTCCCAGATTTAAAACCACATAGACAGCTAGAGGGTACATTGACACGGTACAGTGTAGCTCAAGCAGAAATTGAGCTGGCTTACATGAAAAAAGATTTATAGCTGGAGTACTGAAGAAGTGCAAAATTATTAGAAAATTTCCAGCTAAGTGCAGTGAGCTTCAGATCACATCTCCAGAGAGGCACAGGAAACAGAAGAAATGTCACAGTCAAAAGGCAGGGCAGTAGAAGAAAATATGCTTTAGCTTTCCTTGTAGTGAACTTTTTATACCTAAAACAGCTTTTAACTCTCTCTCGTGCTCTCCTCTATACCAGAAACCTATTGCTTACAATGCCTTTCCATTTATTTGTGTTTTCACTGCGTGAGCATGTTCCTACAGTGAGCAAGTAAGTAGTGAAATCTGGATATGAAGAAGGTGATGACAGAAAAAGGAGATGCAGAAATGCGACCCATTTTTTTTCCCCTTTCACTCTTCAGGAAAGCTATGTCTATGAAGATAAATAAACAAAAGAAAACATTAGCCAAAAATTATCAAAACAACGAGAAACATTAACCAGAATTTTACAATATTCTTGCTTTAGGACAACAAGCTAGATGTTCAATCTTCAATAAACATAAAAAGATAAATGTTGATTAACTAAATGCATACAAACCTAGTGGGGATTTGACCATGAAGCAGAACTGAAGAAATGCTATGCCTTGCTGCTGGTAGAGCCAATGAAAAAGTGGGAAAGGAAATTTTTCCAATCATATAGTCTTAGATGGGAATTTTTTTATCACAGAGTCCTGAAACAAAGGTATTCTATGTTTCTTTAGAACAGATAAATGCTTAAATATACTTTTATGACTTAGATACCTTTTATCAAGTATGATATTATGAAAACAATTGATTTCAGTTTCATACCAGATTAAACATATTAATTTTATTCCCTTGTTCTATAATGTTTATGCTAAAGCTATTGAAAAAAAAATTTCTTCAGTTTAAAACAGAAAAAAAGAGTTTTAAAATAAACCAAAACAAGAAAAAAAATCAATAATTTGTGGGCAAGGTAAATATATTAATTATAATCAATATTCAAGAAAAGTAACATCTGTTTAAAAAACTACTTGGCAAGTGATACAACCCAAGAGATTATATTCTATGAAATCGGCTTAGTATCAGAAGGAAGTGTGACTAACGATATAAAAGTTAATATCCACATTATTTTTGACACACTGGTTTCTCTCCTTAGCCAGAAAGCTTAAAGTCTTTGGTAAAGAAGACAACCGTAGATACGGGGCTTTGCAACGTTTTTATTAATGCAGTTACATACGTACATGCCACACTTACTTACCTAAAAAGCCTTACCTGACATTTTTCTTTGTTTGCTTTTATGTGAGGAAAAGTTTTCATAAATATGCTTTGAGTGGACATACTACATGTCACACTTTGAGTGTTTGAAAAAATGAACATGGACTTTTGAAAACAACTGTTGGCTGTGTTATGTTGTTTATGCCCCAACTTTTGAGAATTTCTGCATAAACTAAAACTACCCCTTTTCAAATGAAAACTCTGAGTATACAGACTGGAGTGAGTTGAGGTGTTGGGAAGAAGGGGGACCTCATATTGATTTTAATATATAATTTTGAGTGAGAGAAGAAAGGAAACATAGGGAAGAAATTGCATCTTTGAAAGGTAGCAGACAACTACTAAAGAGACGACCTGTTTGCGATTTTTTCTTTTTCCTTCCTTGAAATTTGCTATTCAGCCCCATGGAAGAGAGAAATCTGGCTCATTTTGCAAATGCAAAGCCAGACTGCTGCCAGAAACCATTTGCAGGAGTGATTATCAAAACCTGCTTGCTTTATTGGACTTCCATGGAGGTAAAACGGTGTGCATATAATTTTGATACAATCAGAAAGTGCACTCTTAGATTTATATAGCAAAAAAAGAAAAAGGATTAGTACATCTCTTTTAAAAGGGTGTCTGATTACAGCATACTTATTGTCTTCTCAGTAGATGTGGCATGTAAATGCAGTAAGCAATGGCCAAATGCAGGAAGTAATTCTGAGAAATAAATGGAAGTAACCATCCCAGTTTCCCAAATAGAGGTTAAAGTGGTTTGGCAATATTTACTCAAGATGATGTTCATTTATGCAGTATTGAAATTAAAGAGAGGAGAAGAGAATGGCTATGTGTGCTGGTGAAAATGTAACATGAAAATAGAATATATTCTATGGTTGCAAATGAACTGAAATATCACAGGAGGCATGAGCATGCAGTAAAGGACTTTCAGAAGACGTAAAGTCTGATGTAAGGATTTAACTTACACCTTTAGAACTCTGCTCTTAATGGTACATGGTATACTAAAGAAAAAATGCCAGAATACTTCAAATTGTTGCTCCAGACTTCAGTTTGGCAAAAGTAAAACCAACATTAATGGGTAAACAGCAATAAAGAATGAAGACAGCTATTTAAATCATGGAACAGAGGAAATGAACATCAGCTTTTGATGTTCAGCTTTACTTGTTAAATGTGAAATTCTTACATAAGCCCAGCAAAGGGCTGGCAAAGGGTTTAATCAGCAATATAATCCTATTTAAAGTACTTTCAGCTTCTACATGGAATTTTAAGAACCTTTTTACAACTACAAAGTGGAATTTTATTTGAGAACAGTAGTAGGTAGCATGACAGTTGAAAAAACATCTAGAAATGTGGCTGAAAAATAGTCAAATATCTGCCCAGATGCCAATTCAATTTCATGGCAATTTAACAGCAGACTACTGTTATGGATATGGTATTGAAATTAATCTTTCTCTGAACTTAATTTCATTGTTAAACTAGCATGCAATAAATATTTTTTTGGATTGAGCTGGAGATCATATTTCTTTTTGTAAAGCTCAACAAATTATTCTCATTGCAAGATAGTATTTATGAGGAAGACACTGAATATCCCTTCTGGTAAAAATGATGTTGCTGATGGGAAATTATCTGTAAAAGTTACTATGTATCATATAGTTTTATCTAGATTTATATTTATTATAAGTAATCATATGAAAATACATCTCCTGTGTCTCTGATTTTCTAGGAGATGAATGTGCAGGACAGACCTCTTGCATGAAGTATCATGAAGGATTCAAATAGCAGGAATCAGATCTTGGACAAGTGCTGTATAGTGGGATGACTCTAGACATGATCCTGTTCCTCTTTTGCAGCAAAAGCAGCAACATAGCCTCACTTTACATGACAGACTCTTCTGCCAAAGGGCATGCATACCTAACTGACACAGTATGTATTTTTTTGTGGCAAAACTAGTAAAAGAGGCAAGATATTGGAAAATGCCACCTGAAAATATCAAAATAGATCTATTTGGACAATATCTTCATTTCAGTCTTCCAGGTGGCTAAAACTAAAATGAAGACAGTAAGACATATATTTCTGTATGTATATATATAATTATTTTGCAAAATGACCCTTTCAGTTTTCTATGATATATATAGGTCAATACAGTTTTGATTAAATGGAGTAGAAATTTAATAATTTTTGTCTCCAAAGACTAAGGATTGAGAAACAAAGATTAATCCCTTTATTTTGCTTTATCTGAAAAGCTGATGAAGTGGTGCAGATTCACCAATTAATTTGTCTTTGTATATAGCATATGACATAAAAATCATCTAATTTCTTTTTGCTATGATACATTTCTATTTTCCACTTGTTTTTACAAAATATTATACTTTACCATTTGAGGATATGAAACTGCTAGAACTCATGACACATGATTACAACTCATAATTTAATACTTATTTAAATGTAGCCTAACAGAACTGCAATTTTAACCAGAGAGCTGTAAGAACGATAATTTCCATCAGATTCTCTGAAATGCTTCACAATGAAAACTGATGTCATCTGCAGTTTGTAAGACAGTTAACTATGGGGTTTTTTACTTTAATAAGTTTCCAGAATGAAATCTTCTCTAAGGTGTCATAGTTTGTTTTTTTATTTAACTTTTAATAATTCAATAATGAACAAGGTCCCAATGTCCTTTTATAAAAATAAAAACATTAGTGTCTTACATAGGAGAGTACTGAGAAGAGAGTAAAACAGAGCACCATATTAGAAGATTGATCTAAAAATATCACATTTGTATAGAAACTTAGTGAATTACCCTTATCATAGTAGTTATCTTAAATATTCTAAAACGGAAATATTTTTCTGTTTGAAATGAATTTGTTTTCCTGAAAATTGTCATGTCCTGGGTTTGTTTATACTGTAAGGGCTCATTTCTTCTTTTAGTTTGCAGTGAATAGTATTTCACTTCCCAAGAATTCCCTGTTATACATTGAGCAGTCCCAAACAGTATTAATAGGAACAATATATGTAGATATGTTCAAAACAGATACATCACTGTCCAAACCGCAGTGCAATATTTTCAGTATTTGTGGAAAGTACAGGTGTCTCAGTCTCACTTCAGTGCCTGGTAATGTTATAATGATTATTCCGGTGAAAAACACCTGAAAGACACCTCAGTCACTGGTCACAGCCAGTACAGCTTCATGAGAGAGAAATCTAGCTTAACCAACCTGATTTCCCTTTATGATAAGGTAAGCCACCTAGTTGATCAAGGGAAGACAGATTATGTGATTTTTTTGGATTTCAGCAAAGATTTTGATAGTGCCTTTCACAGAATCCTTCTGGAAAAAATGTCCAGCATACAGCTGTATAAACACATCATGTGATGGGTGAGCAACTGGCTCACAGGTCAGGCACAAAGAATTATAGTGAAAGGGGTGACATTGGACTGGGGTCCTGTCATTAGTGGGGTTCCACAGGGCTCCATTCTCAGCCTTGTGTTCTTCAACATCTTCAGAAATGATTGAAATGCAGGACTGAGAGGGATACTGAGTGAGTTTGTAGATGACACAAAACTGGCAGTACCTGTCAACTCCCAGAAAGGCCCTGGAGAGAGACCTCGAAAAGTTAGAGAGAGACTGGCAATGACCAACCATATGAAGTTCAACAAGGGCAAGTGCCAGATTCTGCACCTGGGATACAACCCTGGATGTATGGACAGACTGGGTAATGAGATGCTGCGAAGCAGCTGTGGAAAGGGACCCGAGGGTCCTGGTCCATGGCAAGCTGAACACGAGTCAGCAGTGCCCTGGCAGCCAGGAGGGCCAACCCTGTCCTGGGGGACATCAGGGACAGCATCAGCAGCCAGGCAAGGGAGGGGATTGTCCTTGTCCCCTCTGCTCTGCACTGGGGTGGCCTGACCTCGAGTGCTGGGGGCAGTTTTGGGTGCCACAATATAAAAAAATATTAAGCTCTTAGAGAGCTTTCAAAGAAAGGCAAGGCTGGTGAAGGGCTTTGAAGAGAAAACATCTGAGGAGTGGCTGAGGTCACCTGAGCTGTTCAGCCTGGAGGAGACTGAGGGGGCACCTCGCTACTGTCTAAAACTTCCTTGTGGAGGGGAATAGAAGGGGCAGGCACTGATCTCTTCTCTGTGGTGACCAGTGACAGAGCAGGAGGGAATGGCCTAAAGTTGTGTCTGGGGAGGTTTAGGTTGGACATCAGGAAAGGATTCTTCTCCCAGGGGGGTGGTTGGGCACTGGCACACGCTCCCCAAGGAAGTGGTCACAGCACTGAGCCTGAGAAAGTTCAAGAAGCATTTGGACAATGCTCACATGGTGAAACTCTTGGGGTATCTTGTTCGAGGCTAGGGGTTGGACAAGGTGATCCTTTTTGGGTCTCTTCCAACTCAGCTTATTCTGTGTTTCTGTGATTCTGTGATTCATTTTGGTATGAAAATATTGATGCTCAGTCCACAAATGAAGCCAGGAAACACACACTAATAGAATCAACTGTATGCACCAAAAAACAGAGCTTTGTAATACTACTAATTAGTGAATAAAAAGAAAATTCAAGCTTTGTAAAGCATAAGTGAAGGTATAAAACTCTGATTAAATATTTTCCTTGCAAAAGACTATCACTTTTCCTAGCACATAAAAACCTCCATGTCTTCAAATACATCTTTTTGAAATCTGCCTGAAAACCAGTTGTCATCAATTTTATGGCTTCTCTTTTTATTTTCTTCCAAAATCTGGTAACCTTTTTCATGTGAATATGATAGATAAAATATGCATTCAGTGAACGGGAAGCTGGATGCCCTACAGTGAGTGCTGAAAACACTAGGTTTCACAACTGAATTCTAGAATCTCCTGGAATAAATGCATTGTTAATTATTTCTTCAAAATCAGGTCAAATTCAACAGTAAGTATGGTGCATGCCTCTCCTTCTTAGCACTTACCAGTATTCACAGCCAAGGAAAGCTTTCTCTGAGGGCACTTGTGGGTTTGATCTCCTAAGACTGGTAACTACCAGATGAGAGAACTTGCCACTAAGCCATTATACTCAAGATGAGACTCAGTACTAGTGTTATTTTGAAAAGGAAAGTGGTTTTGTTCAACTTGTAATTCGAAAATACCATTTAGATTGCTTAGGCTTAAGTTGAGAGCATTTAAAATGTACTAGCCATTCACATTGTCTTTGGTTTTGATTAGAAGAGTATTTGAAATCTTGGGATTGAGTGTATTTTCAATTCTAATTTAGAAGATTGCTTCAGACATATTACATTTCTGAATAAAAGTAAAGGTTCCTCATTAGCCTAGTAATGTTTGTTTCAGCCCTAATAGTTAGGGATCAAGGAAAATTAATGATTTACAAGTTAATATCAAGTGATCAAGTGGATACAGAGGAGACCTACAAAGATGATCAGAGGGCTGGAGCACCTCTGCCGTGATTAAAGGCTCAGAGTTGGAACTGTTCAGCTGCAGAACAGAAGGCTCTGTGGAGACCTCATAGCACCTTCTAGTACTAAAGGGAGCCTACAAGAGTGGGAAAAGTACTTTTTATGGGGGCATGTAGTGGCAGGACAAGGGAGAAATGACTTGAAGCCGAAAGAAAGAAAGTTTAGAATAAATATTGGGAAGAAATTCTTTACTGTGGTGACAACAAGGCACTGGAATAGGTTGCCAAAGGAGCTGTGGTTGTCCCATCCCTGCAGGTGTTCAATACTGGATGTGGCTCTGTGCAACTTGATCTAGTGGAAGACATCTCCATCTGTAGCAGGGGGGTTGGAATTAGATGATCCTTAAGATCCTTTTAAACCCAAACCATTCTATGATTCTATAAAAGGTAAAATAGAAAAATGCCAGCTTATTAAAAAACCAAAAACAACCCACAGGGATTAACTAATAACTATTCACCAGCTAATTATTTTTGAAATGTGGGATATAAATATTAAAAAGCAGGTCCTTCATAAGTATTTATAATAATTTAAGATTAGCATGTATTTACTTTTTTAAAAAAGTTTTCATTTTCTTTTTCAAGTCAAACACTTATGACACTTTAAATCTATTTTATTGAAGATATGCATATAAAAAACAGAGATTTAGGTGTATATTAAAGGAATAAAGAAGCAAAGACCTTCTTTGAGAACAAGATGTTTTTCTGAATTATGTATAAGCATGTATCAGGAGATTTATTTGACAATATACCTTATCTCTGTATTGGATGATTTGCCAAAGCTAGACCTGAATTTATCATGATTTATGAACCAGGAAAATCAATTGCATTGATGTTTTGTGTAGATTTTAAAAGAATTTATCCTTCTGAAACAGCAATGTTAGGTTTTTGTGTACTCATCCAGTAGCTAGTTCACTCTTTGTCAGTGCAAACACTCTTGAACTTTAATTCTTGCCTTCTAGGTGTAACTAAACCCCCTAAATGCAATGAGATGATAAGCACAGTATTTATGAGATTGACAATAAAATGTTCATCTCTGTCACACTTGCTACTCATATATTTCTTAGTGTGTCTACTGAGACAATCTAGGGAATTTCTTAGATGAAAAAAACTCTACAGAATCTGTTAATCTAAATGTGTGCATATAGTGTAAAGTTTTACACTTTACAGCCTTCCTGTGTGATGCAATAGAAGCCCAGAGCTAACACTGAAGTCATATGGACTGGAGCAACTTTTCTGCTTATTGTCTAAAGCCAGGCAAAATATGCTTGTAGGAAATAACCAGAGGCAGTGCAGTGGGAAGATGTCTACTATACTAATACAATCAGAATTAGAAAACTTAAAAAACCCCAAAACACCAAATTCAGAAACGCATTAATTTCTCATTGTATTAGGATTGCTCATTTTGTGTCTCTTCTATTGACTATAGATCATCCAGGACAGACTGGAGATTACATTCACCCCTAACTGATTAAACCAGTACACTTTGCATTTGTATCATGCATGAACTGGACGTGTAGATGTGGAAGCTATGACAATCCTTGGAAACCATGCTGTAGTATTCAACGATCTGCAAATTTTTCAGGGGGAATTCTCCATATCATGAAGGAACAGAAAATGTTAAAGCTGAGATCTGTTAAGATGCCTCTCAAAGAGAACAGTGCTGTTCTTGAGGTACCTGGATTTGATACTGACATTGCTACTCAAAGCAGAAGGCTTGCTTGGTGTGAGGCAATTTGAACAAGTAAGGAGAGTAAATTGGTCCCTTAGGTAATGTAGAATCCAAGTAGTGCTTGTTTCAGTGAAAGGACCCAGGAAAAAGAAGAAAGAATATTTGTTGAGACAGAATAACAGATGCAATTATCTATTTTTTACATAATTGTCATGTCAGATTTATAATTGTATACATTCCCTTTTGACAAGAAGTTGCAATGACTAGCCACCTTATTTTCTTACAGTTCTCAGAAGTAAACTGCCAGTTTCAGGACAGCTCTCCCTATCACAACTGCCTGGAAAAGAAACACATTACCAACTACAGTACAAACGCATATTACCATAAGATTTTAAATTTTTATGTGCATAAGGTGCAATCCAATTTCGTTTCACAACATAATGGTCATATATATAAAGCTTTTGGCAATTATAAGATGGGATTTTTTTGTTCTGTGTAGTCCACAAGATCTCTCTTACAGAGAAATAATAATAAAAAAGGGTTTAAAGGTCTCAAGAGAGGTCTGAGAACATTTTCTTTTCTATAAAATTCAAAATTTTCAACAAATAAATGTTTGTATATTGCCTGACCAAACTGTTAAAAAATAAATTGCTTTACTTGTTTTGTGATTTCCCCAGATATTCTGTGTCTCTAGCGAAGAGCTGGAAGTGTCTTTTTTTTGGGGGAGTGGCACCAGTTGTGACCCAGTTGATTGTATGCACTCTGTACCTTGTCAGGTGGTCTTGCTTTATTGATTTGCTGTTTGAGAAGTCCAGACACTAATGCTCCTAATGATCAGCCATTCTTTTTGACTCTTAGTAACAAGTATTCTCATGCAGTTAATATCAAACAGAACTTTGTGCTCTACATCTGTTATTTCAAAATTACCATTTTTGAACTCCCCTAGTCTCAAATAAGTTGTACATTGTCTTCCTTTTTTACTGCCTACAATCTTTTCACCTACTTCCAGGGCCCCATGATGTAAAATGTCATTTTGCCGATCTTCAGTTCCAGTGACAACTTTAATTTTACTGATTTTAATGGGCTTTTCAAATACAATCCCATAGAAGTCTCCAGTAGAAGGAGCTTTGCCCCAGAAGTACTCATCAATGCTGCTGTAAGCCTTGCTTGCCTCATAGTTTTCAAATACATTCATGTTGGTGTGCAAGTTTGCAGGTGGGTTGTCAGGGATATCAAAGGATTCTTCCTCAAAATCATCATCCTTTAACTTATTTTCAGCTCCTTTGTAAGATGAGTAGTATCCCATGTGCTGGAAGAGAGATGGCTTAAAACGTATCACCTCCTTTTGAGCTAACAGCCCACGAAAGTGGATGAGCAGCCAATCGCAAGGCATTTCTTGGTAAAACATCAATAGAAAATGGGCCAGGCGTGGTAGGTCATGAGAATGGTAAAGCTTTCCAATGTAGCCCAGCTTGGAGAATTCCAACGTCACCCAGTAGGATCCTTCTCGAGAGGTAATTACTTTCTTAACAGCAGTCAAAAAATTCTTTGAGCAGCGAACGTCATCTTCTAGCATCACATAATAGTCAGAAAGGTTAGCACAAAAGTTTAGAAGGAAAGCATAATCTACATTTTGTTTTGACCGAAACTTCACACGGTCCTCGGGGTCGTTGTAATTTCTCTTAAGGCCATCCAGTACAGGATAGTAATCCTCAGGGACGTGAATAACTATTAATCTGCCCGCAATTATGTGATGTGCAAATTTTTGTGAAATATCCTGGACCATCCCTTCACACCAGGCTGAGTCGAAATCTGCCAGCTGTACTACCACTGCAATTTCTTTGAGTTCCTCATAGCTTGACTGCTCAAATATGGACTTGATGGTCTCAAGCA
Organism: Aegithalos caudatus; assembly: GCA_013389925.1. Taxonomy (NCBI): domain Eukaryota; kingdom Metazoa; phylum Chordata; class Aves; order Passeriformes; family Aegithalidae; genus Aegithalos; species Aegithalos caudatus. The sequence continues at coordinate 70,224 of WEIU01022165.1, forward strand.
AGTAGTTTCCCTTTTTCCGTTTTACAGAGGATAGTCCGATTGTTAGATACCCTGTACAAAAGACAATTCAAACAAAACCTGAATATCTGATATTGGAAGCAATTTTATCACAAAGATATCCTCCAGAGCTGTGTTTATATCAAATAAACCTTGTGAATGGTGAAGACTGAGAAATTTGGTATGTGAATTTATTAAGCTGCACGCAATAAAGGACCATTATTGTCTTTTCATTAAGTATTTTATTGCAAGCAAATAGACATATGGAGACTGTTGTGTTAAATATTCACTTGTTTACTGCAAGGAGTAGTGTGCTGGGGACAAAAGCCAAAGCATGGTGAACATTTATGCCTTGTAAACAAAAACACATGTACAATGATAAGGCTGTAAATCTGCTAAAAGAAAGGGGATTATGAGGGGATTATTCACACCATATTTTGAGAGCAAGGAACTACCAAATGCAGCACTTTTATCATTTTAAGACCTCTAAAAGTCTAGTTACATCTATGCAAAACTTTACAGTTTTATGAATTCTGCGTGGATAATTATTTCTCAGTGCGTTCATTTTTATGTGAATTTATCTAGTTTCTCCTTGCTAGTAGTTTTTCTTCTAACCCTTTTTCAGGACTCATTAAGCATTTCACAGGGAACACCCTCTTGGAAGATATAATTTATACATTATTTTAAAATAGATGAGAACTTCTCTTCTTGCTTGTACAAATAATTTTAATGCTGTTACATTTTTTCTAGACAGAGATATATCTTATAAAACAAGAAATTTAATCTCTGCTGTTTTGTAGTCACTATCATTGCATTTTTACCAGCATTCCAAATATTTGCTAATATATCTCTATTTTTCTAACTTCTGATGTAAAAAATGTTAAGACTTTGTAATTGAAAGGGTGTAGTTAAGTTGTACCTACCCCAACTTTATAAAAATATAATAATTTGTAAAAGAATGCTCTGACAGTGATTCAGGGTTTTCCTCAAGGTTAAATCTGCTCAAAATGAAGTTGTACAGTGAAGTACAATCCCCAGAAGTCATTTACACTGCCTACAGAGCCCCAAATTTTTTAAATCTAGTTTGAACAAACTTTATATTTTTCTACAACTCACATATTATTTCATTTTACCTTCTGAGCTTGGACTTCAGAGCTTTGTTTTTGTATGTGAAGTGGTTGATTTGGAACCCAAAGGACACCTGCCTAAATTTAGGTATGGCCATATTTCACTTTTAGAGGAAAGTCTTGAACCACGTCTGAAATAAGAATAGCTAAATAGTCCATCTGCAGGTGGCTGTGAGAATGCTCCTTTACTGTCCTGATAACAGCACAACTCAGCTCCCTTTTCAGCACAGCTAAAGGAGTGAGGAGGTCCATTTGCAGTTGCTGGGCTGGCAGAATAGTGGACCTGAGGGTTTATTTATTTGATACCAAGCATGCTTAAGATTAGATTTACTGGTTATACCGACGTTGACAGTATGGTCTCAGAGGTTGCTTGCAGAACATCACCAGCATGTGCCTTGTTTCTGCTTTCTAAATAATCTTCCTCTTGTCTGGGAGGAGATCCATGGAATTATGCTCACACAGACCATCTGCTGCCTGCAGGATATCTACAAGTCAGGCAATTGGTCAGAATGTAATCAGGCTGTGGGGCGATCACTGCTATGTCTGGACTAGCAGCCATTCAAAAACAGCCTATGATAGATGTCCCACCAACTCTCTTGAGACTGTCACTGCTTAACTCAGCCCTTCCTGGACAGAAATAACAGAGGGACTATATGGATTCCACGCCCTTTAGAATGACCTCATTTTGCGATATTAAAATTGCAGTTACTTACTTTTTCTTGGCAAAGGTGTGCCAGCTAGGTAGCGATAGGAAATGTTTATAGATCCTGAGAAATTAGACAAATCTTTAAAACTGTGAACATAACGCTCTGGGTTGAGCTGGTGTGTGGCTGTTTCTCTGATTAATTCCTTGTCCCCTTCCTATTATGGGAAAACAAAAATAACAAAGAAAGGGAGAGAGACAGAGAGAAACACATTTGTGAATGCCAGCTAGAGAGGAAACATGGACAGGCAGGTTTCCAAGAATAACATTTTTAGTTTCAGCTTTCATGAATGCATGTAGATGTCACCTCACTTAAACCAAAAACAAACAAAAAACCAAAACTCCTCCAAACCAATGAGCATTACTGAATATCATATGTTTTGCCTACAGAAAGTCTACCATAAATCTTCAGATTACAGCAAAAGGAAAAGGAAAAAAAAAAAAAAGACTTTGCATAAAACTCTGGAAAGGTAGCAAATGTTAAATTGTTGACCAAAAAATGCTGTGGTATTCAAAAGAGGGATAAGAAAGCATCACTCGGAAACAGATATTTTTCACAGGTGTAGAAACAGGGAAGATTTTTAAAAAGTGTTTTCAGTGATAAAATATCTACCAAAACTGCTGAAAAGGAAACATAAATCCAGATCCTGGCATTTTGCTTATTTTGACATTTTTCTGAGAAGCTTCACCTCAGGTTTGCAATAAGAAATGTTTGTGATCATGCCGACAGTAGAAGTTTGTCTGAATTTGGAGAATGCTTTTTGAAGGTGTAGTCAAAAGACATTTATCACCACACCTCCTCTTCCTATCTCCTTCTTTAGTCCTTTCTCCCAAGAGGCTTCCCTAGTCATAGTAAAGGCAGAGAAGGGAAACAGTAGTTTGTTTCTTCTGGTACGTGCAGTAAGTTAATCCACTAAAACTTCCGGATCTGTCATTAAATGGAGCACTGTGCAGTAAATAGTACTGCTGTTAGCAGTAACAGTAAACAGCACTCATACTCAATGGCATAAATAATTTAAAAATGTGTCAAAGGTATATTTTATAGCATAAAGAAATATTTCTGTAAATTGATCTTACATTCATTTATAGTTCATTGTTTGTCTTGCATAGAAGTAGAAAATAAATCCACTTCTGAGCTTAGTTAAGATCTTTGGCAGACATCCAGGGGCATCTACCTGCACTGTTACGTTCTCCTGATCTTCAGTGTCTCTTGAGTAATTTCTCTCTAGTGCTTATGTGCCACTTTGCACTTGCTCATAAATTATGAGAGGAAGTTTGATGATCAGGTTCCAGATTAAAACGTAACTCAATGATCTAGAAAGAAAATACACCAAAACTTCAGGGCATGTTCTGTGAAAAATCTCAAATGGAAAACAAAAAAATGCTGGTCCAAAAACTTTATTTTTTCAAAACCCATTCTTTAATATCAAAACATTGTATCATGGGTTCCAGAATGAAGCACCAAAATTCCTTGTTTCATAAGGTTTTGGAATGGAAACTTATTCTGCTGAGGTTTTGCTACATAATATGTTTAGAAAGAGACAATGTCAGAAGAAAATGTTTTGATTTTAACAAGTAAAATATCTAAACTGACCACAAAATTTTTCCTTTTTCCCCCTTCTTTAATAAATGCCCTTTGTGGCTAACATTTCTTTCTAATAGTTTCTATTTCGTTATTTTGTTGAATGACTGGCAAAACTGAAATGTGGATTTTTTTCAAAAGATTAAAATCTGTTTCTTCTATCTCTGGCTACTATGTAGCGGTCAGTAAACCTGAGGAACTTGATTAGCTCTCCTTGGTTTTCCTCTCTAGCTTTTTCTAGAATGGTTTTGGCTTTCTTCTGTTAACTAACCTCTAACTTACATTCTAGTGTTTGCTGGGAGTTTCATTTGTGTGACATAGGATGAAGTGCCAGAGTTTTCCACACTTTATGAAGCTACTCTGTTCTGCTGAGGATGTTGTTTCAATAACAGTACTGCTATTCTTTGCATTGTGCCCAAAATAGTGATTAGTATTCACAGGAGAGTGCAGAACACATGCTTCACTTACAATCCACTTACAACTCTGAACAGTTATAAGACTCTTTGTGTATATTGTGATATCTGGTACAATTTAGCTTAGTATGTGTTCAAAATGCTTGATCAAATGTAGTTCATAAGCTGCAGATGAAGCACCTAAAACTGCTTTTCTAATACACATGTATCAGCACTGCACAACTGCATACCTTCTACCCAATATACTTCAGCTATTTTTCCATATGGGCCCTTTCCATTTCTGCAGCAAATGCCCTGCAGAAAACAGTGAAGGGATTCTTTGGACATGTGAGACCTTTTGAGCAAAACCAGAAAGTTTCTCTTCTCCCTTCTTAAAGCTTACCAAAATGAATGTCATTTTAATACTCTAACTTTTTGAAAAAGACCACTTGACTTACATCTGGTGCCAGAGACACCAGCAGCACAAGCCCTTGCACAGCCTGCTGCCTGAGACTGGGAGGAGGAACTCCGGGTCAGTTGTCTTCCTTCTACTCAGTTACCTTTAGAAGAGAATCCAGCAGGAGATTGGCCGCAATTCAGGGAGCCTTCAGGGCTCTGAGGACTTTCAGATTTTCTCCCCTGAGGGAAACTGGTTAGCCTGCTGTCATCAAAAGCTTTCCCCAAGTATATTTCTCTCCACCACAAACACTGAAATTCCTCATTTTTTTACCTCAGCAGAAAAAACACACCAGCCATGGTATGTTTGGAGCTGTCAGAAAGGGTCAGAAAATTTGAGCATAAAACTAAATAAATAAGCTGAGAAGTCAACATCCTAACACACTTGAAAAACACTTGATGGACTATAAAGGTATCAAGAGACCTGGAAGAACTCTCAGGAATCTTGGAAAGACTCTTGGCTGAGAGTTATATGAATGCAAACATGCCAGAACTGTGAGGAGAGAAGCAATGAAAGAGAGTGAATTTATAAAAGGGGGCTGGGGGGGAGGGTGGGTAGAAGAGCAAATTAAGAATAAGACATGGAGCCATCTGGGGAGCTGGCAAATAGGACAGGAAAAGATTTCAAAAACAAGCCAATAGGAACACCATTAGCAGTGATAATAAAAGCACTTTCAGGAACATCTGGGGGACTTTGAAGCAATTAGTGAACAGAGAAGAAACATAAGGGAAAATGCAACTAGGAAAAAAAAAGTGATAAGCCAGGTCAAATTTAATCATAACCAAGAAATGCTAAATAAATTAAAAAGTGCAAAACCTTAGTGTTAGACAAAGAAATATGTCTGTAATGGAGTAACATTCTACAATCACAGGCTACCTTTTCAATGGCTTAAAAAAGTACTAGCATAATATTAATATTGCAAATATTTACAATGCTGTTATAGGTAATCTTGTAACTATAATATTTAAAATTAAAGTTATTAGGACTGTATATATGGTTCTGATAAATAAAGTAAGGATTTTTCTACTTGTGTATTACACTTTTTGACATACTATTGTGTTTCTTTTCAGACGCAAATGAGATCAGAATTCACCGTTCAAAATACTGGAAAACCTATACAGTCCCTGTTCAACTCGAGATAGACATAACAGTATCTAGTCATGTAAGAAAATAACAAATGCAGTTAATGATTTTACTATTTGCAAGATCCAGTTTTTCCAGCACTATGCTCTTTTACTGAGCCCAGTTCAATCTCTAAAGAACTGGAAATTCAATCAATTAAACGAGTCTCCAGGGCTCACTTGGCATTCAGCACTGAAACACCCCCAGGTTACAGATAAACTATCGAGTTATGTTGTGTTGTAGCTTATTTGTTGAAACTCCTAACATAAATATTTCCACAATTTTTTTTCAGAATCATAAACCTACATTAGGTTTTGTCTAATTTTTAATTCTGTAGTAATGAACCCGTCAGACTGAAATCTGAGTTACAGAAAGTAAGTAAAACACAAAATAAACTCGTTATAATGAAATTATTTATGCAAGGAGCTTAAAATAGATGGAATGGGTGTAAATTTTCTTATATAATTTTATTTCTATAATAGCACTGCATTTAATGCAGTATTCAGAGGTGAAATTTGCAGTGTATACTGAAAAACAAACTCCTAGCTCACACAAATAGTTCAGATGTAGTTTTTCCTCAACAATTTACTGTTTTACTAAGTGTGTTTTACTCTTGTTGTTCCAGGATCACTTCTTTGCTACTTACCAAAACGTAACCATCCTCAATGTACAAGTTCATGAACAGCAAGCAAACAACAAGGATTCCTAGGAACGACACTGCTGATCGTTTCCGCAAGCATCTCATTTTATCAAAATATTTCAAGTTGTGTCTTGTGAAGAACTGCATACAGTAGTGTCACCTATGAATAAAACCATGGTATTACAAGAATGGTCCACCTGATAAGCATGCTAACAACTAAACTTACCTCCAGATGTATTCAATCCCTTCAAACATACATAGACTGCACTTTCAAGCAGAATTAATTTCATTTAATCAAAGTCATCTTCAAGTTTAATATACAATCTTACTATAAAGCTTCTTTTTTAATTCTTTTTTTTTTTTTTGGTCAGTAAAGAAAAAAACACATGCCCAATGTCATACCCATTTTAAAGTGGGCTTATAAGTCACAACGGCAGAAGTGCATAAACAGTTTGGTTTGCTGTGCTTAACTGTCAGATTTTGACTTGGTGGCTAGAGATGGTGCTGTGCACTGTTCCCCATGTACCTGTGTCTCTCCCAGTGACAGGCCAGGTCACGGGGCAAAGAGGAAATTATTGCACCACTCAGGGCTACCAACAGAAGAATTCTGTATACCAGAGCTTCCAGGAACAAATAAGGTGCCTTCTCTGAAGTGAAAAACACTAGCAACACTGTATAACATCCGTCTGCCTTGGGCCTCTGTATGGGACGGAAAAACTCTCAATGGATGTATTATTTCCATCTTCAGAAGAAAAGTGGGTGTCTACCTTAGACATCTAAGCAGAGTTATTTTAAACCCTTACCAACTCGATTAGATAAATCAAATAAGGGTGGCACAGAGATCATGAAGCCCCTCAGTATTTCTGTTCAAGATCAAGAAAGAGGACTGTCTAGTCGTATCACAATGTTGCATATTTATTCTAGTCATTTAACTCTGTAAAACAAAATAAATGCTGTTCTTGTTCACCAAATTGTAAGCCGTCACATCGTGTCCCAGCACTTAGCAGCATCTCCTTACCCGACCCCCAGAGCCGCCCCTGCCAATCCTGAGGGACTGATGCTAATATAAAGGGTTTCCCTGTCACCCCTGGAGAGGGCCGTCAGTGATTGGTCCAACAGGAACAGCCCCGCCCCTCCCTGAAGGGGATTGGACCCCAGACCTGCCCTTCTCCCCGGGGTCACTCCCCCCCTCGGGGATTGGCCGGGGTCGCTCCCGGTTCGGCCCCTCCTACCCGGGGAAAAGCGAGGGGCGAGGGACGCGTGGGGCATTCTGCCCTGGCTGTTACTGTGTTCGGGGGCTTACAGAGCGCTGAATAAAACCTTTACCGAACCACGGGAGATTCGGTTTCTGTCTCTATTGATCGTCTGGATCCTCTCAGAAAGCCACTCTGGGATATCTCTGCATAAGCCAGCACTGCAAATTCCAGGCTCCTTCGCCACCTGGACTTCGGGACACAGCACAAGCCCCGACTTGCCTTTTGTGGTTCTGCCACGTGGCTTAAGGAAGGTATCCCGTGGGAAAGTGCCACAAAGCTGCCTTCCACCACGGGGAACCAGATCGGAGATACAATAACCCAGGATACTTAATAACAGTAAGCACTAACCTGTGTAGGACTGTATGTGTTTGAACAAGATTTGGCCCTAAATTAAAGATTTCACTGCCTAAACTCTCAGGGATTATTACCAAAACAGCAGACTACAAACTTATTTTTTATGTGTTATGTTCTTACTCATTTTGACTGTTTTCTACAGCAATTCATGATTTTTCAATCACATTTAATATATATAAGTTATGTACAAATGAAAGCTTTAAAACTAACCTGTGTGAAGTAGTAAAAAAACACTACATGTGCAATGGTTAAATCCTGCACTTAAATACCTTCATTTTTGAAGGTGTTGAACATCTACACTGATACAAAATAGGCCATATTAGGAGAACCATAAATATTTGTCATGTCATATAGTAAATTTTCTGTCCTAATAACAAAAAAATACCTGCCAAGCACAAAATCCAATGTATTTGTTTTGCCGAACTGAATAAACACTTCTAACAGTACAAAATATGAGTCCATTAGACTCTAGAGAACCAGGAGGTAAATATATCAAATATTAGTAATGCAATTAGTAATTTCAAGGAATCTATACATTCGAAATGAACTGCAGTAAATGGAGGTTGCTTGTACACAGAATGTTTTTATATTCACTATGTTGAGAATAAAACCAATTTACAGGCTACATGAAGAAAAAAATAGAATCAGTAACAATATGTATTTCTTTCTGTCTTTATTTAGGGTGGTCTGAATTGCAGAAACCTAATTACTCTGGTCTTAAAACCCCGGTGTGGATATTTTTTAAAGTTACATCAAGGATTTCCTTTCTTAATATCTAAGGACACTGAAAATAAACCTCAGGAAAGAGGTGTTAGGGACATGAATCTCTAAACACTAGGCCTCCCTATACCTCTAGCAGAGCGGTTGCTAGTCGTCTGTGGATTCCAGAAGACTGATGTGGAAATGAAAGGTTGCCCTTGTTCAAGAAAAGACTGTTACATATATAATTTGGGTTTCATTTTTATTTCATTTTTTTCCCCTTCTCCCCTGCCCCCTTTCTTCTTCTTCTAACAGTACAATTACTGATTTTCAAATCACAACACTTGTAAAAACCAATAAGAGGCTCACTGGATGGATTAAATACTGACATTTCTCATATTAGTGGCATTACCTATCCTGACAGTTGAAAATTATGTTAGTCTGGGTTAGGGTGCCTGCAGTCGCTGCCAGCATATTACATTTTCCTTGGATTAAAAATATAAAACAAACTCGGAAATAAATAAATGTGGGGTGTTTTCAGTCACTGCATGAATATGTGTGACATATTTGCTGGCTGGACTCTGGTATTACACAGGTCCCCCCATCTTTGCCCTGAGCCATCTGTCTGAAGTCCCCAAGGGTGACGAATGGGCTTTTTTTAGGAATAAATATAGAGGGAATTACATAGGTGGGGATAGAGGAACATAGGACTGTCATGACTAAAACTGATGAACAGAGGGAGGAGAGCACCCTACAGTCATCGCCCAGAGAACAGCGGCATTGCTTGTGCTGGTTTCACACGAAGCCACTACGTCATTGTTTTGCACGTGGAAACATCTGAAAGCAAAACATCGTGCGAGTGGGATTTTTTTTTTTTTTTTTTTTTTTTTTTTTTTTTTTTTTTTTAAATCAGATCTCTTGATAGGTCTATAGCAAGTGAAGCCGCTGAAGGGAGGGACACCCCAAGGAGCGAGGGCTCGCCCCGGTAGATCCCGCCACGGAGGAGGCTCTGACAGCGCGGCTGACACCAGGTGGCAGCGCAGGCTCGCCCGTGCCAGCCCCGGTGCTCCTCACCGCTGTGCCCCAGCCTGCTCCTCACTGCTGTGCCCCAGCCTGCTCCTCACTGCTGTGCCCCTCAGCCTGCTCCTCATCTCTGTCCCTCAGCCTGCTTCTCACCGCTGTCCCTCAGCCTGCTCCTCACTGCTGTGCCCCTCAGCCTGCTCCTCATCTCTGTCCCTCAGCCTGCTTCTCACCGCTGTCCCTCAGCCTGCTCCTCACTGCTGTGCCCCAGCCTGCTCCTCACTGCTGTGCCCCAGCCTGCTCCTCATTTCTGTCCCTCACCCAGAGTCTGTCTGAAGGTCCTGCTTGTCATCCTTACACTGTAACCCTTTAGCTGAGAACGCACCCAGGGACCTACATATGTACCTGCAGAATTCCTTACATCTTCCTAGAGCTGCTTCCTCGTGCATCTCTGTATCCAATCTGTGGATTGCATTGAGGAACATTGCACTAGTGAAATATGCACGGGAAAAAAAAAAACCTTACCTATTTTTTTCTTTGCAAGTAATGCCATTCATCTTTTGGAAAATAGTCTTGCAATTTCATGTAGTGAGACCTCTGATGTTCTTTAAGTCCATTTGAGCAGAATATTCACCATTGCAAAAAACTTTGATATTGAACAAACGGCTTCATTCAATTCAATTCTGAAGGCACAGCTTTGCTTGAAGACTTTATGTTTTCATTATTCATGCATAATTATGTAGCTATCAGAATGGTATAAATTCAATTTGTTTCATAAAGCTGGCATTAAGCAGTTAAAATAATTAATAAACATGGATAAATTATAAATCTTTTCCTTTCTATATGAGATATACTGCTTTCCTCAGTCTCTAGAGTAGGAACTTGTAGCAAGACCACAGATCTGTATGTACATGTGCTATCAGTGCTACACGTGCAGTTTTACATGGTAATGGGAAATTGTAATTCCTTTGACTTTCTAAAACAATACACAGTGAAGAGGTGGTAAGCCAAAAAATGCAATGACATACCTTTACGTTGTATAGATGTTGTTCTTTATAGGATCTACAAAGGTGTGAAATCTATGTAAAAGGTCAAGAATTGATTTTCATGTGACAGTGAGAGGTTTTCTCTTGCAGAGTTTGCAACAGCCAGTGACGCCAACGTCACAGAGCGACACAACAGAGACGACAAAGTCAGAGCGAGAGAAGAAGAAAAGAACTTTACATTTTTGACTTCACCTTAAATACATTTCAGAGAAAGGGGCCACATTGGAAGATAGAGGTTCAACCTCTTCAATTCCACTGGTCTTAGAAAGTGTCAATCAACAGTCCTTCCTACCTGGAGGGAATGTCAACAATAATATTGTTTATAGAAAATGTGCAAGAAACTGACTCCCATATATGTAAACTGTCAGAGGGCTAAAAGAACAGCAAAAGAACAAGGCGACAAGCCAGAAGAATTTTAACAATTTTTAAAAAAGTAAATCCCAAATGACCATCCAGAAAGAGACTGTTTTTAATACATCAAGTCCTTGAAACCAAAAATTGAAATTAAAATATTTAAATTTATGTCAATTAAAATTTTAAAACAAATTTCAATTTGGATTTCAATATGGCTATTCCCAAGAGGAAAAAATTACATTAAACAAGATTTTTTTTCCTTATTTTCCTTTTTCAGAGGAAAGAACTTTTTGTCATCTGTAGAATAATTAGGCCACATTCATGCACCCTCACTCTGGTAAACCATTTCATATTTGATCCATTCTAATTCATCATCACGTTCTGATAATACTAGGGATTTGTGTTTTGTCCTGTTTCAGAGGTTTTTGCTTACTTTATTTACATATTTCCTCCATAAACAAATACATAAAAAGTCCCTGTGATGTTACTTTACTCTTAAGGATGCCAACAGGAGTCAAGAATTTAGCCTTTCCTAAACAGTACATTTAATCTGCTTGTATCTACGGCTGTATAGGGGTGGAGCAACAAGGTTGTCTTCATATTATCCTGATCTGCTTGAGTGCTGTACCCCAGCAGCTCAAAAAAAGTTGCTTATTTACAGAGGCACTGATGGCTGTAAGAAATGGCAACTGAATTACTTTAATATTTTCATATTTTCAGATGAGGTATGTAGCTTTACCTGTCACTGTAGAGTCCGTATTCCAGGAGGTGGAGCTGATCCACTGCCACATTTATTGTACGAGATAACACAAAATACCCATGACTGGATTATTAAAATCCTTGTGAACTTTATTGCAATTCCTGATTTGACTGAGACACTGAGAAGCAGGAACTTTATTCCTCAGTTTTGTGATATACCATTCAACCACTCTGTTACGGAATTGGTTTTCTTGTAGTTCTTAATTCTTGCCCAATGTGTTTTTCAGTTTTTCTTTTTGGAAGGCTGCACACAATACGTCAAGGATTGCATTCAGTTATCTTTATAAAGTCAAAAAGGAAGCACTCCAAAAAAAAAAGGGAAAAACCCCAGAACAAAACAGATTTTTTTTTTTTTACATGGTTATTATCACATTTTGCATGTACTGTGATTTTCTTATACAAGTTTTATTAAAACAAATCCTAAATTGTGATGTAGAATTGAGAGAATTGTAATGGATAGGCTATTCTAAGGGGCTCAGATAGACTCCCAGGCAGATTTACTGTCTGCCTTACTGAAAGCCTGAGTGTGCATATAAAATGTTTGAGGCTGACAAGCAGGATGTTTGCTGCCACTGGCAGCAGGGAAATAAAAACTAGTTTGAAGGAAATGAAATTTTAAATCAGAATGAGGCTAACAAATACAGAGGAGCTCAGGTTTTAAACTAGCTGTAAGTAGATTGTGTGGCTACACATGCTTAAATAAATGGTTTAAAGATTATTATATCATAAAAAATCTGGGTTCTAGATACAAAAGATTTAAAAAGGGAGATATATTAGTATGCAGATTATTCAAAATTGACACTGATAAAAAGATAGGAAAAAGAAGTAGGTTTTAGAAAAGAATTTGAAAGGCATAATTATCCTTGAGTCATAGAAAATGAGAGATTATTTCAAACACTAATGTAGTATACAGATATATACAGACCCAAAAGTTTTAGAAAGGGGATGAGAGTTTAGGAGGAAACAGATGATTCAGCTGGGGCAAGTTACTGAACAATACAGAAAAGCAAAGACTTAAATTCAAAGCAGGTGTTGGTGGATGAAGTGTCTTTCCTGTCTGACAGGTTCAGAGTGAAATAAAATGGAGTCACAAAACCCTGGCTGTAACACTGAGCAAAATGTAATGCATTTCTTCTGTCATGGAAGAGTCAAGTCTAATCAAGGGGAAGAGATGACTAAGAAGTGTGAAGTTGCATTGACTTAGATGGTAAAGCACTATCTAATCCATCATTGGACGAATAGCTGTATACCACAGGATATATTTTACCAAGTAAGTTGTAGTGTAAAATATGGGTTTTAGAAAAATGATGTAGACAGTGGCATGTGGAAAAAGCCTGGAAGATAGAAAAAAAAATTACAAAGAAACCTGAAATAACCTTGAGTTTCTACTCCACAGAGACAAAGCAGAGAGTAAAATAAAACTGCATGGGCATGAAGAGGGAAGAAACAGGTAACTGTGACATCCAGGGAGAGTAAGATTAGAAGCTTTTAGAGATACAGGAGTGGGGTATAAGTCTGCATCAGAAATACAGGGAGAAACCCTGTCGATTAAAAATAGCACTGGACATCATTCCAAGTAGAGAATTTTTAGAAAGTTGAGGATAGACATTGTTATATGTATACCCAGTAGATTTTATCCATTGACCCATCAATTAATGAAAGGAACACACACATGGACACAAGTATTGATAGATTCAACAGAAGATAAAACTTTAATGAATAACTGTCACACAGTACATTTATACAGTATGAGAATACTGGGATTGTAAGAAGCTACAGGCTATCAGATAAACTAAATTCCTTGAGTCTATCAGGGATCAGCAAGAATAAACTAGAGGGACATCCTGATGTAAAGATACCTCAGGTTTCAGTCCCTTCCTTCAAAGCACAGGTTAATTAGCTGTATGAGCTAATGTCTCAGCAACACTTTCTCCATGTGTTAACTTATACACCTCAATGTCTCACAGCTTTCAAAGTTTAGAGCTAAGAGCTTGTCAAGTGCCATGGAAAATGCTGTTTTAATAGAATTGCACTGAGACAAACATTTTTTAAATCCCCAAAAGGGATTAAAAAAAAAAAAATGAACAGACGTGTTTGACCAAAGCAAACACAATTTTGATGAAAAGAATTTCATCTGATTCCGATGAAGTCAATTCATGGTGTTCTTGCTGTCCTTTGGGCCATTCCTTGGACTATGTCTCTCCTTTACTGGGCAACCTGAAACTGGGTACAACACTCTAGGGATGGCCTCACCAGTACCAAGTACAGGACAACCCTTGACCTGCTGTCAGTGCTTTGTCTAAGAAGCCCAGGATACCATTTGCCTTTGTGTGAGTCAGCACAGGCAGGATGCAGGAACAAACATAAAAATATCAACAAAATGCACAGAGTACATTTATTTTTGTTACTCCACCAGCTGAGGATCTTCAAAACAGCACCCAGACACAAAAACAGAGTTGCAGGCACTGTACAGCTTGGTCCATGCTAGAAGGGTCACTGAACCTGCTGGTTTTGCCTATGTATCAGGGATTTGCACAGCCACAGTTTACCACTGTGCTGATCTTTCTTGCAGCAGGGAATAAATCTCCAGAATGTTTGATAGGGTGTCTCTAAGCCTATCACAGGCCTGTATTATCTAAACACAGATGTTCTGCTTGTCAAACACACAAGGCTAAACAGCAATTAATATGATATATGTGTTTTTTGACACCCCAGCTGTAAGTCACTTGAGTGTGTGTTTACAATACTCCTTGCCAATCTTCTGTTATTTCCCCACAGTCTTTGCTGCAAGGGCACATTACTGGCTCTTCTTCAAATTCATGTCAACTGTGGATGCCAGGTCCTTTTCTGCTAAGCTGCTTTCCAGCTGGGTGGTCCCCAGGATATTGGTATAAGGGGTTGTTATTGGTGCAGGATTTCAAATGTCTCCTTGTTGACACCCAAGGTTTTTGTCAGCCCAATTCTCCAGCCTGTCAAGGTCTCTTTATATTGTAGCACAACTCTGTGGCGTATCAGCCACTCCTCCCAGTTTTGTGTCATCTACAATCATTTAGTTATTTGTAAACCTGATGAGGAGCAAAACCTCTCAACTAAAAAAACCAAAGAGCCTCCATGCAGTTGCATATATGTGTGACTAATTTCAACCTATCATTTGTTGCAACCTTAACCTTAAAGGGGTTTCCAGGCACTGAGTTGTGACAATAATTCTCCATCCTCTTCTTGCTTCACAGTGTTAGTGGCTTGTCAGAAGGGAGCATTACCAGAGATGCACTACCCTGAGAGATTTTATCTGATTAGGAATGAGTGACATTTTTCACTTCTGAAGAGATACTCTGGTGTTAGATATAATGGACCTATGTCAAGTATTAAAAGATGTTTTTACCTGGCATCGTTATACATTGTTTCACAGAGCTTACATAATGATATGAATTTGGGGGAAACGGCCAAAATCAAAAAGTAAATATTTTTAATTGGGTGACTTCCAAATATTTTGGTTACATTTTTTCTTATTCATTTTTATTTTAAAATTTTTATTAATGGCATGGTTGGGTGCTTTAAAATCTACTTAGACTAGGTTAAACTTTTTCTGAAGAGGAAAAATTTCATTTAGAATGATGGCTAATTTTAAGGGGCAACTCTCAAACTCATGAGATTCTATTGGATATTTGCACAAAGCCATGTATCTGTGAAGGTCATGGTACCCCTGGGAAATAATGTAAAATACATTAGAAAATTAAATGTGAGAAAAATTGTTTTCACTGGTCATGCTACTAATTTGTTTCTAAGATAAAAGTTTCATTTTCTAAGATAAAAGTTTCATTAAAACTTTCCAATGACAACCCAGGCACCAGCTTCCTGATCAATAGATTAACTTGTTTTGTAGAGAAGGCTTAGGAAAGTATGCATGGGTGTGTGTGACCAACAATTTGCTTATTATTAAAATAACAAACAACAAAACCAAAAAAAATTTAATAAATTTTAATGAATAACCATATATAATGGTTAAAAATTACAAATGGAGACAAATTCTTTACAAAATGCTGTATTTGTTTGTCCTTTCTTTCAGTGTTTTGTGTCTTTTATTGTCACATTCAAAACATACTTTTTTAATAATTTATTTTCAACAGAAGAAATCTAGTGTGTGGATAAAATACATCCAAAATATGTCATCTTCTGCAGGAACTCTAGATGCTGAGAATTTTGGACTCTCTGTGCTGACAGGCACAGAACTTCAGAGAAGCACTGCATTTGACCTGAGGCCTTAAAACAGCCTTCAAAAATTGAGTGATAGTACTGGGATCTGGGATGTAGTTTGGATTGTACTGTGTGATCTCACAGGGTGAAAAACTTAGATTTGGGATTTTAGTGTATGGTAGTATATGGGAGTCAAGATGGAGAATTCTGGGTGTGGGTTAGTTATCTTTTTGCACCTTCTTCCTCCTTCTTCATGAATCTATGTGGTTTTCTCTAATTGGGCGAAAGACGTGCACATTGAGGGCTTTGGCTGATCATAATTGGTTTAGAAACATAAATAATATAGATATTCAACTGTTTATTGGATAATTAGGACTTAAATCGCCTAGAAGTGACACCATTTTGGGGGCACTTTCTGGACTTTTTAGGGAGAACTCACATCTCCTGAGTTTGTAATAGATAAGGATAATAAACTTCAGAATGAGACTTCAAAAACAATGTTTCCTAAGTTTTATTTGTCCTGACCTTGGAGCAAGATAGAACCAGGAATTCCAACAATCTTCTGCTTTGATTCTGGAGTCAGACTAACTAGCAGAAACCCAGTTTGTATCTCCAAAACTGTTCATGAGTTCAAAACCCAGTAGTCTTGATTGGATTAGTTTGGCTTTTAACAAGAAAGAACTAAAAATATTCTTGCTGTTGAGTGGACTGTGTTATTTATGGAATAGTCTGGCCTTGATCAATTGTATTAATTGATGTTGACTGTGTAAGGAAGGAAGATGGTTTTATAGGTATCTAAAACTGCAAGGTTATCTTGTAGTCTAATGCAATTTGATCATGCAAGCTAAGCAGGATCTGTAGGGAGGGGTAAATAGCTCTATTGCCACTATCAGCACTGCTTTTGCTTTCTGAGTTAATATTAGAGACCTTGTGAATAAATTCTTCATAGAAAAGAGGCAGACCAGGTGCACTAGCAGCTTCCAGTTGCAATGAGGATGAACTCAGCTTTAATCATCAGATATCCCACAGACTTCATAAAAGTGGCTCTAGGCAGAGGGAAAAGAGACCTTGGATGAAAAGCTTCATGCCAAGCTAACAGGCATTTCAGATCCATGAAGCTGAGTAGCACAGGATCTCTGCAAGCACACTGACTTATCTAAAGCTGCTTTCAGTGAGCATGGCCATGCTACCCTTTATCTCTGTGACCTGTCAAGTAAAACTAATTCTGTTTGAGGAGAGGACATCTCTTCAAATCCTGTGCCTGTGGAAATCTCTGCTATTCAGTGAGCAGCTGAAGACTGATATCATTGAACCGATGCACCATTATTCAAAAGGAGAGTGGAGAAGGAGAAGGTGTTACTACCTCTGTCTTACAGCAGATTAGTTTCCCATTTTTCTAGGAGATGTTTCATTCATTTTACTTTCAGCTTCAATTTATGTTTTAGTAACATTATGTTTGGTGGTATCTGGTAGGTTGTGCCAGGGATAATTTTGTAACCTAAGCAAAAACCTTCTGCCTTGCCTTTCTTGAAAACAAAACAAATAAACTGAAGAAAAAACATCAACAAAATAGCTGGATGATATAGTCAACATGTCAGGTGTACCAAATAGGCTTTTTTATGCTTACCACATGTCAAACCTGATGATCAATAAAGTCTTAAATGACTTTTTCCACTATTCTAAATTTCAATTATTATAAATAAACTCAATTCATGACAGTAGAATACTATTAGTTATTGAGATTTCTAATATCAAAATTATTTTTGAATTCCTTCTATTTCCAAATAAATTGTTAAATAATCAAAGCTTAGTAGAAGAGGGTGAATACATATTTAATAAATATATTTGATTTTTTTTCCTGAGTGTTTTAAGGAAACCAACCTTTTCCTCTGAATAATCTATTAAATATTGTTTTACATTAGTGACCGAAAACTTTCATGTGTCTTAAATCATATCAATGTATAAAAAAATATTGTTCATAAATAAACCAGTAATTTCAATTAAATTTAATACATGGACAGGAAGGAATTTCTCATGTTATGGCCAAAAAGAAGGTCAATAAGTGTAAACATGCACTTTCAACATCTGTTTTTTCTCATTTTTTCAATGCCAGCAGCTACAGTGTAGTTTAGAAAGAAAAGAGAATTATAGCATTTGGGGAAAAGAAAGTACTATAAAAGAGTTTCTCACTAATAAAATTACATTGCTTTGCAAGTAAAGTTCAAACAGGACCAACTGATAAGTTAAACTTCTAGTTGGAACTATGTGCTAGGAGTAAAGTGTTGCATTTTTACTGTGAAGAAAAGCAACCAGAATATCCACAATACTTAAATAAACTTTAAAAAAAAAAAAAAAAAAAAAAAAAAAAAAAAAAAAAAAAAAAAAAAAAAAAAAAAAGTAATGGAAATAAAATTCCATGGCAAGTTAAAAAATAATTTCCTTTTTTATTCCATATTTTACATCACTTCCTAGCTTTTCCCTGGGTAGGTAAACTAGTGCTCTTATTTTTAAATAGCTCCTGAAAGGCAGAAATAAGTTTAATGCTGGATCTTATGTAATGATGTGTTCCATTTTGCTAAAACTGGTTCCTTTAGAACACCAACCTTGCAATATCCTTCTGAATCACCTTTTGTAAAGACTTCTCACCACCAGTGCTATTATAGAGAGCTCAGGGAAAATAAAAGTCTAACTCAGCATTGGCAAGAAACTCTGTTGTAAATGCTCATAAAATCTCAGTACCCTATGTTTTTCTGATGAATTAGAATGTAAATAGATTTAGTGAGCCTCAAGGACAAGAGACATGCCATCTTTTTCAAATAAAGCTTTCAGGAGTGACTGCAACAGAAGAACACATAATAACTTTTTGACAGATGCTCACAGTTCCTGGGGTGACAATTTCAGGCCACTGCTCAGCTGGGCTGATTGCTGGGTGATATGTCTATTGGATGTTTTCTCTATTGTTTAAGAATTCATTGGAATTGTGCTTCCTTGTCTTCTTAAAATGACATTTGCTTGGTCAAACACAGACATCTGAACTAGTCACACTCAGTCTCCATTTATAGCCAATGAAGAAAAGTATTTCTAAACTGCGATTCATCTCACTAAAGGACTGTTTTCTAAAATACATCAGATGAATTGTGGCCCCAAAATGCCCATTTCTCTTCATTGGCTACAAAAACAACCTGAGATGTCATACTCAGTTATAGATACACAAAGGGAGGAATTCCTTCCACATTCCCTTAGTAATTTATTTTTACTTCCTTTTTAAGGACAGCACATAATCAATAAGCCACTGTCTCTATCTCCAAAACATGGAATTACAGCACAGCCCTACACCTATCCTCAGAAATGTCTTCATTCTACAAGTACACAAGGTCACATCCTCTATCATCCCCATCTGTGGCACTATAGCTGGCACATCTTGTCTGCAGTAGACTGCTACATGTTTCCCTCCATTAAAAAGCTCAAGAGTGATTGTCTATCCCAAGATAGTTCCTTTTGTGTATTTCACACACCAGTTCCCTGACACCAGGTATCAGACTCTGCAGCTTCCCCCTCTGGCTTTACCCAGAACATGGTTTTGCTACTTCTAGAGTTTCCATTCAATAGATTCATCAAGTACAGCCCACAGTAGACAGACTATTATCTGTATGCCACACAGTAGGTACCTAATAGCTTTACTGCAGGATATATGAAAGCTGAGAGAGATACCCATTGAAGGGCTTAAGAGCCACAGTGGACTCATGCCCTTAAGTTGTGTCAATGGAATTGATTATTTTAGGTGGAATAAGTTTTCTGTATGGCAGGAGAGTAAGTAAGAGAGCTGTTTCATTTCAACACATTATGGGGTATTCAACCCATGTATGGAGATGGAGTTCATTTTCCCACAGCAGCCTTCACAGTGTTGTACTTTGCATTGGTAGCTAGAAAGGTGTTGATAACACACCAGCATTTTTTGGCTACTGCTGAGCAGCGCTGGCACGGCACCAAGGCTATCTCTCAACATTCAGTAGGCTGGGGGTGGCCAAAATCCTGGGAAGGGACACAAGTAGGCCAGCTGACCCAAACTGATCAAAGGGATATTCTGTACCATATGATGTCAGCTCAGATATGAAAGGTAAGGAAAGGAGGAGGAAGGGGAGCATTCATTATTTACAATGTTTGCCTTCCGGAACAAGTGCTGTGCATGCTGAAGCCCTGCTTTCTGGCTGCAAGCTGTGAGAATATGCTTTTACTGGAAGCTCTAGAGACCATGCATGTATCTTCATCAACTGCAGGCACAATGTCCTTGGAAAAAAAAAAACAACCTATTCATAGTATTGCTGATGATAAATATTTTTCAACTGTAAATATTTAGCAACTAAGTTTTATGACAGGCTCTTCTGTGTGTGGGTTAGGGAAGTGGGACTAAACATATCTGCAAATGCAACCAAGCAAGCACAGAGTGACTTGATGATTTGTATATTGTAAATATGTGACTCAGACATATAACTGTAGTAAATTAGAGGAAAATGACTGACTTGTCTGCAAGTGGAAAATCAGGCAGATCTTGACTTCTTTGTTTTAAGTTTACAGTTATTAATTTTATATGAATCCTTAATGCAGATAAGAAGCACAGGAAGAAAAATGAGGGGGAAAAGCCCAAAAAAATGGCTTTATTATGTGTCAATTTTTGATTGAAATAAATATGGTAGGAAGAAGGACTTATGTACTAGAACAATTTAAGAACTTTTTGCTTGCAAAATTTCTGCATGTTTGTGCTTGGGATATTTTTGATGTTTTCACCATGAGTTTTGGAAGCAGACACTTCAAGAAGAGCTGTGAAGTTACATGGAAAATTATTTGATTGCTTCCCACTCTTCCTGGTGACTTCCACAGCATGCAATCAAAACCCAGAATGCATCTATATTTTTAGGTGCTATCAGCTCTCAGTATGACATAGTATCTAATAGTGGCTCAGGCCATATGCATTACTTTTTTTTTTTTTTTTTTTTTTTTTTTTTTTTTTTTTTTTTTTTNTTTTTTTTTTTTTTTTTTTTTTGCTTAGGAGAAGTAGAAAAATTTCAATATTATTGAAATTTTTATACCA
The DNA here is from genome assembly GCA_013389925.1 of Aegithalos caudatus. Lineage (NCBI taxonomy): Eukaryota > Metazoa > Chordata > Aves > Passeriformes > Aegithalidae > Aegithalos > Aegithalos caudatus. Next base: position 91,015 of record WEIU01022165.1, read on the forward strand.
TTGAATGCTTGAGCTCTAATGACCATTGAGATTCTAATATAAAACTAATATTTTCTGCATCACTTTCTAATACATCTGGACTGTAGATATCAGCCTAGGCTTTTAATGTTCTTTTGACCTCTGATTGTACAAATCCTGTAACACCAACTTGTGTAGCATCAACCTTGTAACATCAGTAGGTGAAATAACATCTTTCTGTGATTCCACTATGTCAATACATTATTGTAACAGTACTTTAAAAGTTGGTTTGTTGCCTAAAAGAAGGGTATTCTAGCAAGTTTATGTGCAGTAAAGAGCCTAGTTATTTTTTAGTCTGTCTACAGAAACAAAGATGATTAGAATTGCATATCATACGTTACCTGCATTTTTGTGTTGTTTAGTTTGCATGAATATTTCATGTTCTGTAGCTCAGTAAGTACATAGTGATTTTCTATTGCTTGTTATTTCTGTTAAACTACATGACAATGGATTTTGTGTTTTTTATACTGGCTTGGAGTGTGCCACAACTTACAAATAAGTGCAAAAATATAAAATGCTTCAATAATTAGATGATAGAATGGCTTGGGTTATTCTTAGAAGGGTCCTTAAAGATCATCTAGTCCCAAGCCCCCATGGGGGTGTGCCAAGGGAAGGCACACCTTCCACTAGACCAGGCTACTCAGACCATCATCCAACTTGGCCTTGAACATTTACAGAGATGGGGCACCCACAGCTTCTCTGGCAACATATTTCAATGCCACACCATCTTCACAATAAAGAATTTCTTCCTAATATCTAATCTAAACCTGCCTTATTTCAGTTTGAATCCATTTCCCCATGTCCTGTCACTACATGCTCTCCCTTTAGAAGATTATTTTTAGGCTTCTCTAAGTTTATGTAAGTTAAAAATATGGAAACACGCATGCATGAGGTAACAATTAATTCAGCAAAAATATTAATGAAGCATCAACTAGCAGATCACTTAGGCTGACTATTTGGCAATTATTCTCTTCCTTGTAGTGAAGTTGAAATAAATTTTCCTACTTCCTTAAGTGGAGATACAAGAGAGGAAAAAAAAAGTGCTCTTTGCTGGAGAAAACTATTTTTCAGAGAGCTTGCACTTTTTAAAGTTACTTTATTAAACAGATAATTCTTTCAGAGATTTCTACCTGACCTCCCTATACTTTCACATCTGTATATGTTGGCTTGTAAGCCTCCTATATGTACTGCACAGTCTTTATAAATGACTCCGTATTTTTATAGAATACAGTGACAAAAATTGGTACCTAAAGAATTTGAAACATTGTGGAAAGTTAAAAGGAACTCTTCAGGTTATATGTGAGCTCATTTTTCATTTTGATGAAGTTCTATTGTATACAAAAGTAACAATTATGTCTCCCTTTACAAAAAGAATTCTACACTCCTAAAATGAATAACCATTGATTTTGAATGAAAAGCAGAACTTCTTTATTAGTGTATATGATTTCAACCAAGAAAAATGGCTCATGGGAGTTATTTTTCTATGATACTAGAACTGATATTTTAATTCAGAATTATTAGATTTAAAATAAGCTTTACCCTTGTCTGTTATCTTACAGTGTAGCTCAAAATTTTGATAGCTGTGAATCAGGGACTTGATCTTAGTATTTCAAAGGCAAGATCTAGACTGCAAAGTAAATGATAAGAAATAAAGGGAGGAAAAAAAACATGAAATAGATTTAAGATGGAGAGAAGCAGCAAATGTGCTTTGATTAACTGAAAGGTTAATTACTGAAAGACTTCCTCCACATAGCATACTGTTAATTAGAAAGTCTGAGCAATGTGTGATTTAATTTAATAATATGCAAAAAGCCAACATAACATAGTAAACTGTTTGATTTTTCTTGTGCTTGTGAAACATATAACTTGGTGTTTCATTCTACTATGGACTAAAAGAAAGCTGCTTTTCCTTTTTTCTTTATTTATAATAGATGAAAGACAAGGTTAAAAAATGAGACTTTGGTAGGGATAACACCAATTATATACCATGGATTCGTGTTCTCACCCACCACTGTCAGGTTAGCTCTGATCTGTTAAGCACAGTGGGCACAGGACAGAACAGTTCTGGACAGTAGGCTTTCTGGTCTCCTCAAGGAATATTATGGTGTCTTCTAGAAAGCATCAAGCCTTGAAATTTGCAATCCTTTTCTAGCATATTGAGAAAAGCATTCTCATAAGAATTGAAAGTATAATGCTAAAAGTGTTCCACAACAATGGGACGTCCAGTAAAGTACCAGAATGTACTGCTTATGTCTCAACAGAAACTCCTCACTCCTTTTGACTTCTGGAAATACTCTAAGCAAGCCATCAACAGCACACATGGAAGGGTACTCACAACAAGCAAAATGTATGCATAGCCCTGAAACCTCACTGAATTTGACATCTCCTGGGACAGAAGGACTGTCAAATTCCTGATTTACAAGGAGCTATAGAAATGGACAGAGTGGACACAATATCGGATAGAGAATTTGAGGGCATCAGGGACAGAGATCATGATAATTATGTCCCTGTTGTTGGTGGGTGTATACATTTAACAGGGAATTTTGATGGGAAAAGTTTTCATAGGAAAATGAAAAAGACAGGCTGGAACTACCAATGTGGTACCAGGCCTAGACAAGGCATAAAAACAGTAATTAATTATTGTGTCACTGTCTCCCACACTTTGAACTATGAAGGCAGTACCTTGAAGCTGGCTGATAGTACTGTGATCAGAAACAGCAACACTTTCAACCATTAAGAAACAATTAATCTTCTCGTTTTAGTCACCTAAGCATTAGTCATATAATCCATTATTCTTACACAGGTACTCATTGTAGAGTAACCAAATGTATGCTAAGATAGCTATTTCAGAAAGGTGCTCTGAATAGGTAAACTCGTTCCACTTACTCCATTTTTCAAGAGTAAAGTTAGGTAAAATGACTCCTGTCTTTAGATATTGCTGTAGATTTTGAGAAGTCTAGAAATGTAGAGCCATTTTCTTCAACTAGTATTTGAAGTAGGTTGATAGAATCCTATCAGAGTAGTAAGCAAACGGGGTATGGAAATAACAAAAGCATGGCAAGCAGCATGAGCCAAGTAGGAGGAAAATGCAAAACCTTCCTGGTGCTATACAATTAATTTTCCAAGATGTAAAAATCCACATTGTTACAGACTAATAATTAGAGACAGCTTGTTGTTGTTCAAGGACTTCTAGCATGACCTGTTCTTGTGTAATTACCTTTACTTTTCATTGCAGAGTAAGGATACTCATTTCCATTTATGCTGTTTTATGGATAATTCATTAAAATCTACCCATCACAGGCTAACATTAATTTGAAAAAAAAAATGGCTGTCTCTTCAGCCTTATAGTTATTTCTGTTTAATTAACCAATGTTAACAGCAGTTAACTAAAGAATAAACCAAGAAATACAAGGCAGTGTAACAAGGAAGATAAAAGAAAAATCTCTCAAGCAAAGAAAAAGTCCACTCCATCCTTTGGGACAGAAGTTTTTATAACATTTAGTTTAACGTAAGCAAGCCCCAAATGCACAGGTTGAAAAAAAGTATTAGAAAGGAAGAGGGAAAGGTCACTTCCCATGCCTCTTCAATCCCCAAATAACAGGGTCTAGTCAAAAACTCGGGGTCTCTCAACAGCTTCTCCTGTAACAAACTGTACCCACCATGGCATCTACCCAGTTAAGTATCTTTTCCCTTTAGTGGCACAAGTTTACAAAGGAAGCCATAATTTTCCTTCTCCATACTTCTATCCTTTCTTCTAGCTCCTTGTGATCTGCAGGATATTGTCATAATCGGAGAAATAACAGAAAATATCTGGCAATCAGGTCTGCTTTTGACAACAAAACTACTAAAAATTTATAAAATTTTTAAATAAACTTGCAGCATTGAATAAAAAAACCCCACATATATTTTAATCTGAACAGACAGTTTTTACAGTGCATCATTTCTGATGGAGTTAAAAAAAAAAGAGAAATAGTTTAGCCTGAGAAAGATTTGCCAACAAGACAAACCTACAGTCACAGACATCTAATTCTCTAAGCTTTTATGATTAATATTTTATGGTCCTCACTGATCTGCCCAGTCTTAAGGAAAAATGTGGCACAGCTAAAGAATGTATCTGTATCAAACAGGAGGTAAAATGCAAACTACAATAGAGATGTCATAGTAAAATATTGAGTTTGCTCATGTAGCTGAAACACTGCATGGAGTGCTTTATTTGAGCAGCAGAAGCAACATTAGCATACACAAGTATGATGGCATACCCATTGAGAAAAAAATATGATAAATGCTATTTTGAAGCATTGGGTGGTTAACACTACCTAAGCACTTCATTTTATACCATCATTCTATAAAGTAACAATTCCCTTAGCTGCAGATTTCTGTAAGAAGTATTTCAAGTTTATTCTCCCAACATTTTTGATTTATCAGCATTAGAAAAAATATAAAAAGAAAATTATTGTTTTTCTACATTCACTGATGACCCTCAATAATGCATCAAGGACCACTGACTGTGGTAAAGACATTTGAGGAGATGATACAATTCAAATAACTTTGTTAGTAAGTCTGTCTGCCTTAGTGAAATGTGAAAATGTAAGAACAGAAGTAGAGTGCTCTGTAAAAACTTCATGAGTTATGCTGAGGTATAGCAGGAAAAACACATTTGACAATGGCAAAGAGGAAGCAAAGAATTTACATAGAGAAAATATTAGTTCTAATTCAAGTAACACATTCTAGTTACAAACAGCTGACCATGAATCATTTGATGATAATAGTGATATATGAGGTTAAAAGACTGGCTGAATAATCCCTAGGTTTAGTTCCTAGTCTCTCCTATCTAGACTGTGCTGTGTGACTCAGGTCACAAGGACATAGCTATGAAATTTGCAGACAGTCCAGAGCAAACATCGGTGCTACTCCTGATTGGACTAAAACAAGCTTTGGAAATGAAGCTCTGGTTTGTGATGCACTTCTCTGTACTGTGTCAATTACATAAGGGAAAGCGACCAGCTTCATCAACATCCCTTTTAATCACAGGATGTTGGTGTGAAAATTAACAAGACCAAAGACACGAATTCTCCAGGAAGGTTATCCTCATAGACAGCCCTTGTGATGGCGTATATGAATGTGGATGTTTTATGGAGTTACAACATTTCCACTTCCAAAGCAGAAATGCTGTTTGAGGGGGTGATCAATAGAGTTCATACAAGTCAATTCCTACATGGAATGGGGCTACAACCAACACTAGATAAGGCCAGCTGTGGCTTTGTCTAGCCAAGGTTTGAAAATCTCCAAGTATTTTCTGCAACCTTCTTGGTTACTCTTTTCCAGTGCTGCCCTGCCCTTCCAGTAGATTTGCCTTGCCTGGGTGTCTAATCTGAAACATTCAGGTTGTAATCTCTGACATTGGTAGAGAACTAAAGCTACCAATTACATTACCTAGTATTAAATATGAAAATTAAATATAAAAAGAATAATAAAAACACTTACAACATTTCATTTGTGTCACCAGATGCGGGAACTGAAAAGTTCAGTGCAAAGTCATCTCACAACAGCTCATAAGAAGGACATGAAAGCTCTCCTAGTAGAATGCCTTACCATTTGGAGGTCTGAGTCAGAAACTGAAAGACAAGAAATGAAAATGCACTTTTCAAATCTCACCTTTATTAGGAATTACTATGGTAATTACTATGAGTTTAGATCAATGGGAAAACTATTCTGTTATCTATAAAACAATTAAAATGCAGATGATATTCAGTCATCAGTATTTTAGAATCAGATAGTTAATAATCGATATTATCAATGTTCAAGTAAACTTGCATCCTCATAACACACCCTCAAAAGTAGTTCAAATTCATATCTGGGAGAAAATAAGAAATGCAAAGAAGATAGAAGGAAGACAAATCACAGCTTGAAGTGTGCTATCTCTTAAAATGCCTTATATGAATTAATACAGCCAGATGAAAATCTGGCTGTGAATCTCCAATGAATCAGTAATGTTTTCATCAAAAGTAAATCAGATTACCCTAATTCCAAAGGCATTATTGAACAACTACAAATAGGGGAGAGTGCCACAATAAGTGGTGTATTAGGAATATGAGAACATATTTCATATTATCCTAGTAGCTCTTCTACAAACTGCAGAAGCAAATGCTTTAGAAAGGATACCTGGAGAGAGGAGAGTAGAGGGAAGGGGAAGGAAAGGGAAGGGGAAGGGAAAGGGAAAGGGGAAGGACATTGGTTCAGAAGCCAACAGATCTAGCTACAGGTGAGTAAAGAATACAGTATCTTTGGCAAACTGTTAATCCCTTAACCTGGGACAATGCTACAACATACAGTTTCCTACTCATTAGCACCACTATAATTCTGTTGCTAAAATGATACAAGAAATTTTTATCCTGTCCTGAAATGAGAAATTACAGCCTCACTTAAAATTATGGTTTTATAACTTCCCTATGTTAGAATGAAAACTGCATAGGGATGCAGTACTAAGATAAATGATTCAGCCTGTCCTTTGCCATTAGATCCTTAGTGATGTTACCTGTTAAATACAAAATTTGAGTAGACAGATAGATTACTTCTGTTATTCCTCCACATAATAAGGCACCGCATGATCTTCAGAACAAAATGAAACCTGAGTAGATAGCATAAAACTCCCTTTACAAATAGCCAAGAAAATTGCTGAAATGATAAATTCTTTTACTACTGGAGATATAAACAATGGTCAATGGCGTATTTGCTTAGACTGTGGGGACTTCAACACAGCTATAAAAAGAGTGCTGTTAAATTAGAGGTGATGATGATGATGATAGTAATAATAACAATAATAATAATGCTGCAACAAAGAGAGCATGTAAAACTGCCAAAAGAAAAAAAAATCAGAGCATAATTTGGAAAAGAAGAACTCATGTCTAAATTGTATGCATCCTCAGACTTCCTGCAATGAAAATCATCTCAGCAGTAAGCATTGTTGGAAGTAAAGATTCTTACAGTGTCAGCTAGCAATAGCCTCATGTCTGGTCATTTATCATGGGTACACTGGCACACTGTGTATGTGCACACTAGAAAAAAAGAGGAGAAAAATCTCAAAAAATCTAAATCTGCAGAAGTCTAATCCTAGTCACTGAAAAATAATTAATATATAATTTTGTTTTAATGTTTGACATTTATATTTTGTATTGCTTCCACTATATGACAATAATATTTTCCTCAGATAACAATTCTAGTTCCTGGCTCATGTCTCAAAAAGAAGTGACCTTTTACTGAAGAGTTTCAGTTTGTGGTACAGGAGTAGGAACAACACAAACAAAACTAATCAAATAGTGATTAGGCCTTGATTTATGAAAATTTCCACAGGTATACTGAAATTGAAATCACCATTTCCTGCCCTCTCAGAATTTTTTCTTTAGTTTATGTTTCCCTCCCTGAGTAATTTTTTGTATCAATAGACAAAGAAAAGGGAGGTAAACCATGAATGCTGTTTCTTAATTTCTCTCCAATTACAGAGCAAAAGCTGTTGCTGATTCTTATTTGATGTATATTTCAGTATAGGCTACTGAAAATAGTGACTCAGAATCATGCCTGGAAATTATTCTTAAATAATTTTTCAAATGGCTTTGATTTTCATATGTTGCATATCCATAATGTATTGCCCCCGTAGTTCTTTGTGCTAAGGGCAGTATCTTATGACTGACATATAATGGCATTCTAGAACAGTACTGGAAGGGACTTCACACCAATGTTCTTTCTAATCTATTAAATAATCATAAAGGAGATTTTTCTCTTTCTAGTTGTCCCCATGGATGACAGGCAGGCCTGTCCCTGTGCCACATTCTTTCAGTACTTACTCTTTAATACCTTGAAACCTAGCAGAAAGCTCTCGCATGGCACACATCTCCTTTTGTTGTCTGCCAGAAATGAGTGCTGGCAGCTGCTCTGAAGCCCACTCATTGAACCTGCACCATTCCTAGAGCAAAGCTCTGCTGCATGTGAGGGGCACTGTGCCAAGTCAGACGGCATTTGTGCTAGGCAATCTCTGCTCTTGTGCCCAGTGTGAACCTCGAGGGCTGCCTAAGGTTTTAAGGAAGGAAAGCAGGGGATGGAAAAGGGCTGTTTTTACACAGACTCATCTCTTTTAGAAAAGGCAGTTTCTGAAGTTGTAAAGAAGGGAACATTTTCCAGAGAGATCAAGTACAACTGTTCCAGAAATTTATATAAGCTTTCCTGAAAATGTTAAATTCAATTTGCCTAATGAAATCTATGAACCTGTATAAGTCCAGGAAAACAAAATAAAGAAGTAAAAATGCACGTTATTTTATACATTTTTTTTCTTGAAATTTAGCAGCTAATATTAGCTTTGATTGTTTTTCACAGCAATAGAGAAGTTTCCATGTCTGCAAGATGGGCTGGAATATTTAAAGCCTTATCTGAATGGTTTAAAGAACTAAATTAACAAAAACTCTGCTTCTCCTGAATTTCAAAATTGGTAGATATCATAATTTTAGGTACTATTCCTCTTGCGTCTGTGAATAAATATCTTTGCTAACACAAACATATGTAAAAGACAATTAGAATTTAATAAGGTATTAAAAGCAGCACTTGGAGTTTTTAAAAACTTTACTTTTGTCTTCCATTTTTTAACTTTAAAATAGCTTTCAATACCTGTCTGCATTACCTCTTTAATTTTAGTTTTTATATCATAAAGTTTTCACAGCCACTCTATGGTTTTATAGTGCAAAAGAAGTGCACATTCCTTCCTGAACAGTCAGTGTCTGTCAGAAGGTATTTAATCTTTTCAATCATCTCTGCTACTCACTTAGTAAGATTAATTTCTAGTAATTTTTATTGCACAATGCATTCAAATGATAAAGATTTTCATACATGTGTTCAACTCAAACCACACTGTTTTTCTTTCTCCATTTCAGCAGAAATGCAAACCAGATAATCTATCTATCTATCTATCTATCTATCTATCTATCTATCTATCTATCTATCTATCATCTATCTACCTACCTATCTACCTACCTATCTATCTATCTATCTATCTATCTATCTATCTAATCTATCTATCTAATTCAGTACCTAGGTTTATAGAATACCTCTTTTTTTATTTACTGGGGCAGGAGAAATTATTATTTCCTTTAGAATGGCCAAGTTATTTCAGTGTTAATCTTGTGTAAATGTCAGAAGTACCTTCCTGAGAAGTGGGGTGTCTGTAAAAATCAGAAACATATACAAACCAATCTGATCCCCTAAACATTTCCAAAGGGGGAAAAAAACTTTTATAAACTTAGTAATTTTTTTACAAAGTCAATATTTAGAGCCAAGTGAACACCTGGGGTGTTCTGCAGCGCCATTTACTTACACACTTATAACCAACTCACACCATGACATGTCGTGCTGGGAAAAAATCTACATGGCCAGAAAAACCATGAAAAAACAGGTTGGTCCCACAAGTGATTTTTAATTCTCACTCACCTCATGAATGTATTGGTTTCCCCTAATTTTAAATTTTTTTAAAAATAGAACAGTATAAAAAGTAAAAATACAACAATACTACACAATTGCAATTTGCATTTATTAAACAACCAATGAAATATACCATTTTTTTCATGCATATTGTAAAAAGGGAAAAATACCAACATACATATAGTCTGCAATAATGGAAGGCTACCATCTAATGGATAAATAGTGAATCTAACTATTTTGGGGTTTTTTGTTTGTTTCCTAAGCATCTGTACATACTGAAAAGAATGGCCGAGGGAAGGAAGAGGAAAAGAACATTTAAATTAATAGAATGACAGAAATGCATTCAGGGTTTACTTAATTCCACTTACAGTGGGATCAGTATGACAACTAATAATGCTCCACTAAGGCTGGCAGTAGAACAGAAACAAAACTAAGAATTGATAGATCCTGAATTAATGGTAGGCAAAGTGTAAAAATAAGCCTTTTTGTGATAGCTTACCCCCATAAAAATAAAAGCAAATTTATATCAAGCATGGAAGAAGTATATGTTCTGTGTATAGTTATGAGTTTTTAAAATATATAATGGAAGAGTGGAATAGCTGCATATTCTTCCCTTCCAAAGTTGCATGCTATAGTATTACAGTATCTATTCAGATATGATAGTAAGTAATTAAAAAAAAAATCAATGTGAAAACATATTACAGGACAATTCAAATACTTCTCAATAATTATGATACTATATCTGAAGAGAAACTAATTTAGTGTTACTAAATATCTGAAATGTTTTTTCACACTTTCACACTTTACAGTGTAACCAAATTTTCCATTTGGTTAGTAAAGAAAAGCTCTCAGTCACATCAATTGAAGTCGTAAACTTATTTACACTGACAAAATGTCACTGAAAATTCTTTCACTGAATGATAGCTCTTAAAGTTCAGCTTCCTTTCTCCATAGATTTCTTTCATATTTAATTTTTATAGTCTTTATAAAATAAGAGTGAAAATATTTTTGCCAGAATAAAGATGGGTAAATTAAATTTAGAAGTGCTATTGACAGAATAGGAGAATTTTCATGTGTGTTAGAATTTTACAGCTATTGATATGGCTAAGTTGTAGCATTATAAAAATAATTTAATTTGATACTTTACTTAGTGATATATTTGTGGCATAATTATGATATACAGTTTAAATAGACCAAAAGCTTTTCAATACTAGTGCATAGACTTTTGAACTGAACTTCTATAAATTGAAAGTGTTCTTTCAATTTATTGACTTTAGTAGATTGTAAGAAATCTATCACCATGTGAGGACATACAAAGAATAAAGCACAACTTGTATAAAAGATTAATTAATTCTTTTTTAATATTTTATCAACCTCTAGAAAATTTGTTGAAAGCTTACAGGTTGTAATTTTGGTTGAAAGAGTGTCAAAAAAAAGCTTATAATAGTTTTAAAGCAATTTTGGTTTTCAGAAACTCATAAAAGAAAGTGTTTCTTATAATCTTTTGCCCTATTTGACTAAAATTCTTTCACATATAAACACTAGGTGCTCAAGAAAATGACAAATGCTTATTTTTTACATTATCACTTCAGAAGGAAAGTGAAGCAGCTAGAAAAAATATTTTCTTCGTATTCTCTTATATTGCTTTCTTTTAAACTCTTGAAGTATCAAGATATTCAAAACTAAGTAATTTTTTTTGTTGCCTGAACCAGCTGGACATTTAATGCATTTAATTTAATGTCCCTTGACAAAAGAGTATATTGTGCAAAACATAAACTTTATTGGCTACTGATGAGCCACTTTTGACAGGTTGATTAAGCTTCAAATAGAGGTTCTTGGAACTTTTCTATTTGTAAGTTGTTCATTTTGTTTTTAAAGACTTATCCCCACTGTCCCTAGATAGTAGCCCACAGATTTAAGTAAAAGGTAGCTATGATTGGATGTCTTGTACAGGACACCCTCTTTGAGACATCTGCACCAAAACTTTTCCTTAATGATTTATTTTTAAAGTCAATACTTAGAGCCAAGTGAACAGCTATAGTGTTCTGCTGTGCCATACATCTACACACGTTTAGCAACTGACACCTGACATGCATCTTTCCACCGTGCTCCCTTCCTCACAACCTGGACTATTCCCTATTTCAGAAAAACTTCGGAAAACTGATTTTTGCTTATTAGTTGGATCCCCATGGAATACTGGACACTTAGAACAGTACTACCATTGTCTCAGTGGATTTTCCCTCTCAGGCACTTCATATAAGAGAGAAGATGCAGGGGCAACTCTATCCCCAGCAAGGAGATTTGCTGAAGGATACTGCTTTGCAAAATCCCACCTTGTTGAGAGGACGGGATCATTGGGAGGCTTTACACCAGGCACATCCCACACTGCCAGCTTGCCCTGAGACTGGCTCACAGCCCGTGTTACATGGTGAGTTGCTGATTCCTGTCCTCACGCTGCAAAGCTGCTCTCCTAGCACAGAAAAGGTGGAAGGGCTCTGAGGGCAAAGCATGGATTGCACTGTGCAGGAAAGGAGAAATGCAGGGAAGGTAAGGAGCTGGCAAGCACCACACGCACCGAATGGCCTGTGGAAATTGCACGTGTCCACAGAGGGCAGTCACTTAGAGTTTTCAGTCTCTACAGGCTCAGGTTGGAGCTGAGGTTGTTTAGCCTGAAGGAAAGAAGTTTGGGAACATGTCTGGTCCCAGTAGTCAGTAATTTGCTCAACTTACATAGAGAACAGGCAAGTAAGCCACAGTGCAACCCACTGCCGTACTGCTTTTCTTGTCCAGACATGGGGAGCCAGTAGAAGGTGGTGTGCTTATATTTCTGGCCTACAGATATGTACATCCCATATGGATCTCAGAGGCACAGAGAGATGGTATCCCCGTGTGTCAACAGCAAGCTGGATCCTCCGGCTAGGACTGCATACCACAATGCAGACCTGCATTAGGAAGGCTTTTCAGTAAAATATTCCTTTGGAGTACTTTCAAATCTAATTTCAGACAAGCTTGGAAAATCCATTAATCCTGATATACTTGATTTGCACATAATTTTTATTGTACTGATTAATATTAGGCCAGATATTAAAGTACTAATTTATACCAATTTCTCAAGCAGATGACACAATAATATATTATCATTGCAGATATTTTACTTAATGAGAATCATGTAGAGTCTTGCAGTTCCCAGTGAACAGCATAATGACCTAACAACTTTATACTAATTCCTAAGTATGTATATTTATATTTTTAGAAAGTCAAAATGCTAAATGCTTACTGATTATAGAGTTCACTACCACTGTGTGATAATTTTACAATTGCATTATTAAATTCAATAAAATAATGAAAAAATGCTATGATTGAAATTGTAACTCAGAAAGTTATCTCATTTTTAAGTAAGGATCACTGAAATATATATATATTTTGTATAAGTTCTCTTATGCACATCACAGAGCTTCATGTTAGGACTCTACAGTGGGCTATTATTAATTTTAGTTGAATATTTAAAGCCAAGAGATAAATAATTGATGGAAAAAAGATGTCAATATAATCAAAATTTTGGTAAAATTAACAATAAAAATTTAAGGCTCCTTGATCAGTTTCTCTAAAGAAAAAAACTTTATATATAACCTGAAAATCTCTCATGTGTTTACATTATAGAAAATATGACTCCTAAACCTGAGTATTTTTATTAGATAGGCATTCTTTTAATAACAAAACAGCAAACTATCACAGCTTAAACCTGTCTTGGGAAAGCTGAGTTCAACAGTTATTGCCTACAGATAATCTGTGTCAGCCAGGTCAAGACACTTTACTCTGCTTCCCCATTTCAGGATCACCAAGGTTTTAAAGGAATCCTCTGGGTTGTTGACCTAATAATGCTTTACAACCATACAGCAAGCATGATATCCAAGAGAATCCACAAAATCTTCACATTCTTTGTGGTTCAGAAAGCAGTGGGCAGAGGTTCACAGAATGGCAATATAAACTTCATTATGAGGAGGTGGGGGAGATCAAAGACACTGGTCAGAGTGCTACAACTCTGGGTGGATTTATGAAGAGAAAATTCTCAGATACTACCAGCTGCATCTCAAATTACAGACTAAACTAACACAAATAAATAAAGATGCCAGATACAACTGTAGGGAAAAGAATCCTTCTTCACCTTTTGCAACCTTCAAAACTTGAGCCTTTTGTCTTTGTTAAATCCTTCTGTTGGAAAGTTATGTTGATCAGGGGTCAGAGCTCTCCAAGCAATCAGGAACTCCAAGCTTCACAGGGAAATATTTGTGGAATTTGACAGGTCTTGGCAGTTAGAGGGTATGCAGGCTTTTATGTAACCTTCAGGCCTTCAACAGCATTTCGGAGCATAACATTGCCCTCAAAAGTAGTTAGGTGCCAACATTTTTTGAAATGAAGCCTTTAAGATCTCTTCCAAGCATATGAAGCAGCACAAAGTGTTGAATTTTCAAGTTTATAGAATTTTTTTCTGCAGAAAAACAAAGCATCACTATCTCTTAGAGTTGCTGGGGGAATGAATAAATTATGGTCAAGCTAACTCACAATAGGATGGGTTTCTGTAAAGCAAACCCAAGAGTTTTTTCTTCCTAACTTTCACTTTGTTTAAAGAGAGTTTTAGTTTTTAGTTAATTTTTAAATTTAATTCTGGTGTAGTTAAATATGTACATATGCATTAAATTTTGCATATACATATATATCACATACGCCTTATATATATATATATGCATATACACATTAAAAAATAGAAGACTGAATGCAAGTTTAAAAAGCCCTTGTTTTCAGTGCTTTCAAAGTTAATGTTTAATTAGAAATATTCTCTGTTGGATGTTTTGCAAATTTTTAGTGAAAAAATAACAGAATTCAGTCTTTTATAACTACCATATCGGAAGAATTGAGCAAATGATCCATAATTCAGTCACAGAATATAATTGTCCAAATTTCTTACAAAGAATGCTGAAATAGACTGATCTTTTCAGCCATTTTAGAGACTAGCATTACTATCAGACTCCTCTGTACACTTTATCTTTCTTATGAAATAGTAATGTAATTCAACCAAAAGCAGCCAAATAAAAAGTTTTGTAAAATCTCAGTGAGAAATTACCAGCACAGTAGAAGAATCTTGCATAATTCAACTGCCACCATCTACAGTTACAACATTGGGGCATTAATAATCTAGTTTGCAAAAAATATCAGTATGGCTCACAGAAACATTTATTGTATTTTATGACAGGATAATACAAAACTGAATTCTGCTAAGATGTATACAGGGACTATGTTGTAATCTGTTTGTGCTGGTATTGTTTCCCTGGGATATTTTAGCTAGGCTACTGAATCAAGGCACAGAATTACAAACAAAGTTTTCTTATTGTGAAAGATTTTTCTTTTTTTCCCTCTAGAAAAAAAGGGAAAAAAGGCATTTCTTGTGTTTGCCTTATACATAGACTGTGTTGCCTATCTAATTTCTACATGACAAGCTGTACTGGAGTCATGTATTGATCTAGTCTTTCCTGGTGAAACTGTTTTTTTCCCCTTCACTTCCATCACTGAAGTCTGATGGCTCTTGCCTGCATGAAACTTGTTTTGAAAGAAAGAAATAAAAAATATCTGTGTCTGTCAGCATCTTATGGGCTGGGAGGAATTCAGCTCCATAGAGCTCTCTTGGGGAAGAAGGGTTTGTTTCTACCTCCTCTTTACACGGAGGCCTTGTGACAACAAATATTTCTTCTCAGTGAACCCACACTATGTCTCCATGGTCTGGCAAGAGTCTAGCTCCACATGGGAATATTTGGTGATTTTTGCAAGAAGTCTTGAAGGAATACAGGTGAGAAAGGGGGAAACATATTTTTAATATTATATAAATTTCACTTAATCTGAGCAGACTGTCACAAGAGACAATGATATCACTGCTTCCAGAAGGAAAGTCACTTGTTAAATCATAACATTTTTCCAAATGTACAGAGAAAATTTTGTGGTAATAATCTGTAACAGAAAACATTAGATGTGCTAAATATCAGTGTGAGGTTTACTAAACATAGTAAGTTAAGAAAAAAACTTCTAGCTAGCCTTGAATCACAAGCTTAATATATTCAGTTTAGCAGTGGACCATAAATGTATATGTATGTATGTATGTATAACTGTTCACTTTTGGAAACATATACTTTTGACATTAACTTATATTAAATGTATATATTGTAATACTTTCTTCCATCTTTTTCAGTATTATTCGTTCTATATAGCAATAGTTTTAAAAGAATTAGCAAGATTTATTCCTAAAAGATTAAAAAAGTTACACAAATACATTTCACTAAAAACTGAAACTCTTGTTGTAAATGAAAAGAAGACTTGAAATTAGAATTGGAATGCAACCTTGACATGTGCAACAAATCTGGTATGATCAATGACCTCAACTCAACACTCACTACTCAGGGAAAGAAATGAAATACCACATACAATGCAATAGTTACCTACACTTGAAGCTAAGAAGTACTGGACAAATGATGATAAGAAAAAAAGCTCTTAAATTTTAAGCCATCAGAATTCAGATGTCAGAAGCAAGTTAAAGAATACTGAAGGAAATAATTGACATATAAAAGTAACAGGAAAGCTACAGCACTCTAGAGAGAAAAGAGGAAAAACAAAAAGAATTTGGTTTTGACTTGATTCTCAGCCTCTAAAAAATAACTAACAGAAACATAGGCAATTTAAATAGTCCAATTTCTTAATATTATAAACAGAACTGCATTAAAAGGTCAGTACTAATGCTGAAAGCCAAACAGTCAAATATTAGTAAACACCTCAACTGTCTCTTCACTCTCTTCACAACTGTGTTTTCACCCTCAGCTTGGCCACTGGGGTAGAACTCATGTAATAGCAATAAAGACAGAAGTTATTTTGTTTCCAGTTATCCTGAGGAAACAACAAGTTGCTCTTTAATTCCATAATTGTTGAACAAGACTCTGGCATGTTCTGCTGCAGACAGGAAGACTAAGTATTTCCCATGAGGAAAAATGAACATGTTCTCCTTAAGTATACTGCACATTAGTTTCAGTCATGAAACAGGAGCATGCTGTAGGATTGTGAAGTGATGTGATTGCTCCATCTGCTCAGTCCTTGCTTCTGTTTTGATAGTGCCACATTAGAGCACGTCTGACCGAGAGTTGGGGTAGGAACGACATTTCATTTAATTTTTTAAAAACATTTATTAGTTAGCAATGCTTTTAGCCATGTTACTTGAACTAGAGCTAGCAACAAACAAACCCCAAAGGGTCTCTAGGACTTCAGCCTAGACCACGCACTTCCTGAAACATTAAATGTAGTATGGCTTAGTTTTAACTCTATGCATATTCAAAACAAACTATATGAAGAAAATCAACAGCCTTCATTTAATTCTTGATGCTGAGCACGTACAATTGCTGATAGTTGATGCAAATGATTGGGTTCTCTTCATATTTTTTTCTTAGTTTTAATACATCTCAACATTAGCTGAAGGCTGAAATGAAAAAAAATAGGCAATTTTTGAAGTGGTGTAGTAAGGGGTTTAGAGATATCTCAGTCTTGAAAATTGTGTTCAACTTATTTTTATCATTCTAAAAGTACTTGGAACATGCTATAAATTCAACTGAAATAATAACCACATTTTTCATCTCTATGGGCTCATGTAATGGACCATTAAAATCCCATCACATCGGTGGAGATAGGTGTTTCAATGTTACTTTATGAAATACGGAGTATCCAGAGTGAGGAAAGTAAAATATTTGGTTTTACATCTATGATCACAGCACCTGCAAACCTACCCGTGCTAGCATTACTGTGGCTAGCTGGTACTAATGCCATATTAGAGCTAATGAACAGCAACATGGCTTCTCATGGAAGCAGGACAGAAAAGTATTCATCACCACTCCTTGGCTTAGTATGAAACTTCATGCTGTGCTTTCCACAAATACTACTGTAAATGCAATTCTTCTAGAAGTTACACTATCATTTTGTCTTTGATAGCCACTCAAGAAAATGGGCACCAGCACATATAAGCAAGACTACTAATCAATGGTTAATAATAGTCTCTGATTTCTTATGTCCCACAGTTTTAGAACACTAAACCTCTATCAACACTGCCAGCGGACGATACAGCCAGGCTCAAACATGCCAAGTCCCATGATCATACATTTTCTATTCACCTTTTTGATTTGGCCTAAATATAGTGTCAACTCAGTTTTGCTGCTGATAAGAAAGGTCTTGACTTGGGAATTTTTCCTTAATTTAATGTGTAACCAGTTAACATTGGCTTTTAATTACTGACTCATTTATTGAGAAACAGATACATGAACTGTCTAAACTCCCCTTCTTCTTGTCCCACGTTCTGCTCAGTCCCTTCAGCCTCCTCTGACTCTGCTATTTGTGCCCTGTAGAGGACTCCCAAACAAAAAGCCTCTGCTATGTATTGGGATGCACAGCTAGCTTTACTTAGACCTGCTCCAGGCAGTGCACCTTAAAGAAGACTGGAGCTGACATTAAGGTCCTGACTTAACTCTTTTTTCCTTACTCTGAAGTGTCTGGAGATCAGAATAAGAGGCAGTATGGACCAACACTGAACTGATAAAGAAAAGGTATTCTTGTGTAGTCATTTTGTTTCAGCAAGAAAAGTTGGAGTCCCATGGGCTGAAAAAAACAGCCTAAATTTTCTTCACTAGTTTTTTGCCGTGAATTTCCCAGAAGCCCATCTTGTGAGCAAATCATATACATTTTAAACAACCCACCACTTTCTAGAAATCATTCAGGAAAAGAAAATAATTATAAACCATTATTAAAAGTGCAAGCTTTGTCTGGAAAACATCTTATGTTTGATTCTCAGTCCACTAATGACAATTTTCCAAAATGCAAAATAATAAATTACATTTTAAAGTTCAAAACTGCAGGTGCATATTAAGTGCTTATGCTTGAGCAGTGTAGAGTTATTTTCAGGTTGTAAGAGATATAATAATGGCATATTGTCCAATATTTATGTACTTGTTGGTTTTGTTCTAGGCTGCTTGATAGAAAAAATAACTTGGTTGTTGAGGGTTTTTTGTCAGCTGGTGTGAAATAGATGCTGATGTAATCTTCCCACAAATGCAACTTCAGTGCAACCTAAAATTGAATTAAAATGTAAATATAAATGTATGATTTAAGACTACTGCTATTTGTATTTTTTTGACTTAATGCTAAATACTTCATTCCTTTTTTCATTTAGTACTTAATGCTATACAGGAATTTTTTATGCCTATAGTGACTGCAGTTATGTAAACTAATGAGTTAAATTTTATTCTCTATTCACCCCAGTCACATATATTAAATGCAAGAAATTAATGTAGAAGCACTTTCCATCATGATTGTTGGAGAACTGGAAAATCTTTATCTGACATGACCC
>WEIU01022166.1:0-12821 GCA_013389925.1 Aegithalos caudatus
CCTGATCCTGAGGAGCTGTTCTGCCTTGATCCTGGGGAAATGTGCTGCCTTGATCCTGGGGAGCTGTGCTACCCTGATCCTGAGGAACTGTGTTGCCCTGATCCTCAGGAACTGTGCTGCCCTGATCCTNCCTGAGGAACTGTGCTGCCCTGATCCTGGGGAGCTGTGCTGCCCTGATCCTGGGGGGCTGTGCTGCCCTGATCCTGAGGAATTCTGCTGCTCTGATCCTGGGGAGCTGTTCTGCCCTGATCCTGAGGAGCTGTGCTGCCCTGATCCTGAGGAATTGTGCTGCTCTGATCCTGGGGAGCTGTTCTGTCCTGATCCTGGGGAGCTGTGCTGCCCTGATCCTGAGGAATTGTGCTGCCCTGATCCTGGGGAGCTGTGCTGCCCTGATCCTGAGGAACTGTGCTGCCCTGATCCTGGGGAGCTGTGCTGCCCTGATCCTGGGGGGCTGTGCTGCCCTGATCCTGAGGAATTCTGCTGCTCTGATCCTGGGGAGCTGTTCTGCCCTGATCCTGAGGAGCTGTGCTGCCCTGATCCTGAGGAATTGTGCTGCTCTGATCCTGGGGAGCTGTTCTGCCCTGATCTTGGCACATTCCCTGTCTGGGATCACTTCTCTGGCTGGCTGGACAGGAATGACCTGTGGCAGAGGGACACAGGCCTGACCCAGCTCTTGCAGCTCCTGCTGTGGAGGGGAGCAGGTTCCCTCAGCACCTTATTATGGTTTACTCCTCTTCCTGATTGATATAGATAAACTTTTTACTGGAGCTCATGCACAGCCATCAGTAGCCTGAAGACAGTGGAGCAGGAAGGCACAGCCCAACCCTGGCTACCTGGCCCTCCTGCCCAGGCACAGCTTAGTTTCCATGGCAGCATCCCTGACTTTCATATCAGGGGTACCTCAGCCCTGCTCCAGCTCTTGCATCCCAATTTTTTTGTGTATTTGTGGGGCACTTCAGCTCTGAATGGTGGTGGTGGTTTTTTTACAAAACTAGCATTTCCAAAATGAGAAACACAGTTAAATTTGTCCACTTTTTATCAAATTCAGCACAAATTCCAGGATTGTCTTGCCTCTTTTCAGACCTTTTCCCCCCCTTTGCTGGGAGCGCTTTGTCAGCTCTGCAGATCCCCTTTCCCCTATGTATCCATCTCCCATCCCATTGCTGGAGCTGCTGTGGTTTGTCTCCCTCTCCTACAGACACAAGCCTTGCTTTTGTGTGCAATAATGTGCATCCCACTGCCATTTCATGCTTTTACACTCACAGCACACCCAGAGAACACACCTTTTCTCACACGCAAAAGCCACAAATACCCAGTGAGGCCACAATATATTCCGTATTTACAATGCAATAATCTCATTTATATATGTGAATGTTCTCTGGCCACAATATCCTTAAACATTCAATACCTCTTGAAGTTAAACAACTTCTGTTGAGCTAATTTAGGAGCCATCACAACTCTCAGCTTTCCAAAGCTGGAAATCACTGCTGATGCATATCCCCTCCTCTGCTTTGCTTTCTTGAATAAGGGTAAGTTCTTCTGTATTTGCTTCTGTAAGACAGCAGTCAGTCAGCTCTCTGTGGCCTGAGTATTCAGGCTTCTTCTCTTTACTTGGATCACATTTAGAACTCTACTCTAAAGTACCCTGACACTCAAAGTCAAGTGGTTCCAGTGCTGAAAGCACCAAATGAAGGCTGTGTTCAGCTCCAGCCTCTTGAGCAGGATCATTACAATGCAGTATTTAATTACAGTGATCATATACTGGTTTTTCCACAGAATCCCTAACTCATTCCATGCCTGGGTAGTCATTCAATATTTCCCTTAATCCTCCCCATCCAATGTGTGCCACAGGCTTTGTTTGCTGCACACTATCCCAAGCCTCTGTTGACACAGAATTATTCATTTCCTCTGGGGGTTCCTCTGCTCTTTCATTGGGGCTCTGGATGCTTCTCAAGTGTGAACAAATTTATTTCCACAAAACACCTGTGCAACAACCTTGCACTTTCTCCCTTGAGAGCTCAGGCAGAGAGAGGAGCACCTGTGTGAGAGCCTGGGTTTGGATGCTCTCATCCCATCCTGCACTATCCCTGGAGCTTGATTTTCCATGGACTTTCTTTACATTTCTGTACATTCCTCCTGTTCAAAGCACAGCTCCTGCTGCCTTCATTTCCAAGTGCTCAGCACTTCTGCAAACCTGACCCCAGGATCTCCCCCTGGGACATGGCAAGGAGAAAGGCATAATTAAGCTCAGCTCTGAATTCTGGCAGAAATGCAAGGGTAGGAAGGAGCCCACAGGAGAGTGCACTTCTTTCCTCATGCAGTCCCTCACTTTGTTCCATAAAGGTTTCCAATCTTCCCAGGGAATGAGGGATCCTGGTTGGTTACACAGGCCCTGGAGAGAGGCCAGCCCATGACATCACTGTGCAATTAAGACCAGTAAAAACCTCACGTCATTCCTCTCACCATCCTGCTCTCATCCCCTCTCCACCTTCAGATACTCCCTCAGCCCCCTTGGGAATGGCTTTATCCTTGTGCCAACTCCTGTGCACCTCTCCCACCGGACCTCTCAATCCAAAGCCAGTCCCTCTCCTTTCCTCACACACAGGAGCCATTTCCTGGCCTGGAGTGTCCTCCAGCCACGGCTCTCAGGTGGAGTAGGGGTTTGGAATCATGGATAATTTTTATCCCAATGGAGTTAAGGAAATCATGGGATGTGGGAACTGGCTTCCCATTGCTCCTCTTTGGCTCCTTCCTCTGGGAATGGGGGTCCAGCCTTGGATCAGAGGTCTCACATCACACCAGAGACCAACAGGAGAGCAGCAGCACTCATGTTCTCTGTCCCCAAAGAACACTTGAGTGTCCCAGGCCCTTGTTCTGCCCAAGCAGGGACTGAGCAGATGGGAATCTGGCTGTTGGTGCTGCACAGAGAACACAGATCAGGAATGAGCTCAAGACCACAAGGAAAAGGCAGAAAATGTTGCTAGAGCCCATGGATGGTGTGCAGTGACACAGTTCTGGCTGTCCTTGTGATCCCAGAGATGCCCTTGTGGAGGAAACTTGATCCCATCCCCATGTTGTGGGGAAACACTCCCAGCTCTGCCCAGGCTCCTGCTCTTCCCAGCAGGGTTCACTGTGCTCTTTCCACACCTGGAATACCCAGCCCTAGTCAGATGTGGGTACTGGAGGTGCCTGAGGAGTTGGGATAAGAGCTGGTGCTGTCCAGCACCGCTGATCCAGCTGAGGGAGGGCTAAGGCAGTTGCTTAAACCACTAAATTTAACTAAAGTGGCTCCATCACCATGGCGTGGAGCATTTCCCATTTTTATTTCCAAGCCACTATCAACACATGGCATCTGTAGAACTTTCTGTTGCCAAGGCTCAGGGTTTGGGGAAGAAATCAGAAAGATATTTGAGAGCTCTGCACTGAGAGCCTGCTGTGTGCCCAGAGGTGGGTGCTGTGTGGGGCTGGGGATGTGCTCAGGGAGCTGACACTCATCCCACGGGTGGGAGCAGCAGCTGCTTTCCCACCCTGTGCAGTGCAGGGATCCTGCTCTTCCCCAGGGGATGGGATCCCCAGAGAGGTGAGCATCTGTCTGTCCCTGTCCCTGTCCCTGTCCCTGTCCCTGTCCCTGTCCCTGTCCCTGTCCCTATCTTTGAAGAAGCCTGTATCTGCTTCTCTATTTGTTTAGGAAAGGTTTCCTGCTCACCTTCCCAAACTCCCAGACAACTGCTCTGACATATTTTCCCTGTCAATGCAAAGACAACACAGTCTGTTGAAACAGCTGCCTGAGCCTGCCAGGTTCTTGGTATTACAGAGGCATTTCCAGGGGACTGGCAGGGCAGTTGTGAATCCTACAAGGTCCAGGCCAGACCTGCAGCTTGCCCCTGGAGAAGCACAGCATGTTCCCACTTCCAAAGCTTTTCCTGAGCTAATTTTCTGCAGACCATGTGGATAACAGCTGGTATGGCAGTGAACCTTCTGCTTTTCTAAGTGGGTAACAGGGCTGCATCTCTCTGTGCTCACCTTCCCTGGCTTTTGTGGACACAACTCCAAGCTAAGGAATGACACAGTTCCTGATGCCAAGCCAGGTCAGAGCAGGATCAGCAGGGACTCAGAGCCACATGCATCAGGCACTGCAGGGGCTGCACAGCGCCTCACACAGGGCAGGGCAGCTCCTGCAGCAGAGGCTGTGGTTGCACTGCAGGAGTGGGCATTGTTCTGGCCACAAATCCCCTGCTGCTGGGTCTGCCCTAGGACACCTCCAGTATCCCAGGCAGAGGCTTTTAATTGAAGCCGTGTGGTGGAAAAGAGAAGTTTTGGAGGTCCAATTGAAGCCTGCCAGTATATGAAGGGAGCCTACGAGGAGGATGAAGACTTTGTTGGAGGGATAGGACACAGGGAATGGCTTCCCAGTGCCAGAGGGCAGGGCTGGATGGGATCTTGGACAGGAATTGTTCCCTGGCAGGGTGGGCAGGCCCTGGCACAGGGTGCCCAGAGCAGCTGTGGCTGCCCCTGGATCCCTGGCAGTGCCCAAGGCCAGGTTGGACATTGGGGCTTGGAGCAGCCTGGGACAGTGGGAGGTGTCCCTGCCATGGCAGGGGTGGAACGAGATGAGTTTTCAGCTCCCTTCCAACCCAAATTAGTCTGGGATTCCATTTTATGAGTGTCACAAATAACAACTCCTGATGCTCACTGTGCAGTTTCACAACTTGTGCCCAACTTTGGAGACGAGGAGGCTCAGGGAGGACCTCAGTGCTCTCTGCAACTCCCTAAAAGGTGTTTGTAGTGAGGTTCTCTTCTGCCCTATCCCAAGTGAAAGGATGAGATGAGGTGGCCTTAAGTTGCACCAGGGGAGGTTCAGATTAAAGAAAACATTTTTTCCCTGACAGAGTGGTCAGGTATTGGAATAATTTGCCCAGGGTGGTGGTGGAGTCACCATCTCTGGAAGTGTTCAAGAGGTGTCTGGATGTGGCACCTGGGGATGTGGGCTAGGGGTGATTGTGGTGGTGCTCGGGTGGTGGCTGGATGAGATGATTTTGAGGTCTCTTCCAACCTCAATGGTTCTGTGATTCTGTGCTTCAAACAAACAATTTGTCAAAATGCATGGAGTCTCTTTCCCCATTTGTGAAAGACTGTTTTCAGTGTCAAAGATTTCTCAAAACAAAATGAAACAGCTGAATTAGAAAATCACTGTAATTTTGTAGAGAGTTTAAGTGATTCATTAAAGGATTTGTTACTGCAGGGTGAGCAGAGCAAAGCTGAGCAGGGGTGATGGCTGAGGTGGGCTGACCCCTGAGCAGGCCCAGGAAATTGCTGGATCTATGACACGTAGCTGCAGGTGCTGGAGAGCTGCAGCCACATTGTGTGCTCTGGGCAGCAAATCAAGGAATGCTCCAGCAAAAAGGCACAGCACAGGAAATGCTCTGAGGCTCTGTGCTTCATCCATGCAATAGGAAATGATTTTCAGCTCAGGAATGTTCTCAGTTTAGGAACCAATCCTACAGAGGGCAAGAGAGGGAGTAAGTGTAGAGCTCATGTGCTCATCAGAGGAGAAGCAAAACTTGCCTTCACAGCTGCAGATAAAAAGATGGAGCCTGCTGAGATGGCAGCAGTGCTTTGGAAACTCTAATTAGGTTAAAGGAAATAAAGGGTGAGGTTTCTGTTTCTTCCCAAGCAGTAAGTGAAAGATTTCATTCATGGGCTGCAGGGTCTCTCCCTCCCCAGCAGGGTCCAGGAGCTGCTCAGAGAGATGAAACACTGGGAAGTTTTTGATTGTAAAATAGACAATAGACATGTGTGTGCAAGGCTGTGGGAGAGCCAGGTCCTTCCAGAGCACTTGGCAGAGTGCTGGACACCAGGTTGGGAACAGCAGCTCCCCCAGGGGTGTAACAGAAGTTTAGTCAAAGGGGCAACAAGGCCTTGGTGCCCAGACCTCCAGTGAGTCTGGGTGTCCTTCAGGAAGGTATCTGAGCCATTGAATCATAACCAAAGCATTGGGTGGGGATTAGTTATTCAAATGTAGTTCCGGCCATCAAGACATCTTCACCTGACCATGTGTCCAGGTGCTCTGAAGCCAAAGCAGGGAAGTGGGCCTGTAGCAAACCCAGCTGCTTCTGGAAGCACCAATTGGCCCAGGAGCCTGAGGAGAGCTCAGCCTCAGACTCTGGCAACACATGTGTTCATCATGTGAGAAGAGTTCATCTCTGGGGCTTGGGAGAGGAACAGTCCCTTGGTTTTGTGCAGTTCCTGCAGGATATGCTGCATTGCATGGCAGAGGCAGGGCTGGGATCTTGGAATGACAGAATCCCAGGATAGTTTGAGTTAGAAGGGACCTTAAAGCCCATCCAGTCCCACCCCCTGCCATGGGCACTTCCACTATCCTGGGCTGCTCCAAGCCCCAATGTCCAACCTGGCCTTGGGCTCTGCCAGGGATCCAGGGGCAGCCACAGCTGCTCTGGGCACCCTGTGCCAGGGTCTGCCCACCCTGCCAGGGAACAATTCCTGCCCAATATCTAGTCCAGATCCACCCTCCTTCAGCTTAAGCCATTCTCCCCTTATCCAATCACTACATGGCTCCATGGAAGTCCCTCTGCACCCTTCTCTCGTGAGCCTTCTTTAGGAGCTGGGATGTTGCTGCTGTCTCCAGCTCCTGCACCCCTTTGGGCACAGGGAGGCTGCTGAGGAGTCTTGCAGGACTGGCCCATTGCCAGGGCCAGCTACAGGCACAGGGAAAAGAAATATGGAGCTTTCCAAAGCTTTGATAAATATGAAGGAAGAATAAAACCATACTAACAAATGTTTGGCCAGGCTGTTTGCCCAGGAGAGGAGATGTATTGGCCTTGCTTGCTGACAGACTGGTTTGATAATGCTGGAATTAGTTAAATGCTGCTAATAGAGAATGGAAACAGCACATGAAGGGCTTCAGAATCAGCACACCATGGTCACCAAAGTGTCACAGGGCAGCATCTGGCAGAGCATCCTCCTGAGGGACCAGGCATGTTCCTGGGCCAAGTGTAAAGGCAGCTGGTGTCACATGGAGGCTGCAGTGACATGTCAGAGCTGGACCCTGCCTCAGGCTGGACCCTGCCCCAGGCTGGGCCTGCCCTCTGGGATGGCAGCACTGCAGGGGTGGCACTGCAGCCCCACAGGACAGCTCTCAAAGCATCCAGAAAAACAATGTCCAGTGTTGGTGGTGTGTGCTCCCCAGCCAGCTTTTAGGATGTCATGGAACCACAGGTCGCCAGAGTCGGAAGAGAACTTCAAGATCACCAAGTCCAAGCATCAACCCAGAACTACCATAATCACTCCCAAACCACGTTCCCAGGAGCCACATTCAGACACCTCTTGAACACTTCTTGAACACCTCCACCACCTCCCTGAGTGACTTATTCAATTCCCTATATCAAATCTGAACCTCCCTTGGTTCAACTTAAGGCCTTATCCTCTTATCCTTTCACTTGAAACATGTCAGAAGAGACTGATCCCAGCAGAGGATTGTTCCCAACCCCCTCATATCTTGGCATGCTTTAAAATAACCTGATAGTGACAACTTGTAACACCCTGTTTCTGAAGATACCAGTCTGGGAATTGTATGGAGAACATCAATGTGTGTGAGATGCTGGACATAGTCCAGAGCAGCACTGCTCCCTAATGACCTGGAACAGGGATGCACTCCTGCTGCACTGCCATGCCCTTTCTCATGAAGCTGGACAGTCAAGGTGGAGAATACAGGACAATAGCCCAAAAAGAAGCTGGACAAAATGGGTGTGGGAAGCTGGGACAGCCTAAGCACTGATGCTCAGGATAAGAAATGGGAGCAAAAATTGGCTTGTCAAGCTTTCCCTCTTTCCCCTAAATTGCCAGGATCTTATTTTGGAAGTGGCCAGCTGCATCTGTCAGATATCTGCTTCAGACAGGGAGTGCTAAATAAGGGATGGAAACCATCTCCACAAGTGTGGGAAGTTATTCAAAATTAACCATTTGCTGCAGAGAGCCCCCAGGACCCTGAGAACACCCCAGCCCTTGAGCCATTCACTCACACGATGCTGAGGGAATCTTCCCAGGGAGCTTCCCAGGAAGAGGTCAGGAGCTCCCCCTGCACAGCCTGCACACTCTCCTGTGGGTTGGCTGAGTGTCCACCAGAGATGCTCCTGCAGGTGGGAGTGCAGGCTGAGTGCCCAGGTGTGCTTGCACACCCTGATGTGGTTCCTCCTTTGGTGGGGCTGTCCTGGGGCAGCCCTGGCTGCACCCACAGCTCCCTGGATTTGTGACTAGCGGGGTTCTGTGGTTACATCACTCTTTTTGTGTTCTGTGGCTGTTTTTCCTCTTTTTAAACATTGTATAACTGAAGGACTGACGATGCCAAGAGCATTGCTGGTGGGTGAGGGAGACAGCAGGAATTTTGCAAGGCAGTGAGGTGGCACCATCAGGTGAAACTCACCCACGGCAGAGCCTCCTCAGAGTCCCACGCTCCTGGCACGGTGACAAGGTGACAAACGTGCCCGCTGTCACAGCCCGGTGCCAGCTGTGCCCGTGGGAGCACAGCTCCCTCAGCCCTGCCTGTCCCCGGGACAGACCCTGCCGAGGGGAGCTGCCAGTGCCGTGGGATTGCCCTGGAGCTGCTGCGTTCCGGGATCTCAGGAAACCAGCAGCGAATCGAAGGCAGTTGGACAGGGCTGTGCAGCGTCTCCCATGTGCAGAGTGGGCCCTGCTGCCCCCGCGCTCCTCACGGGTTGGAATCCAAGGCAGGCTGGGAGCTCAGCAGAGGAGGGCTGGGTGAATCAGTGCCGCTCCGGGGGTGTTCCTGGGCACATGGCAGCAGCAGCCAGTCCCACCCGAGCTGGGGCAGAAATGCTCTCCCATACCCTGTATTTTAATGCAGGGTCCTGCTGTTCACCCCTGGGAGCTGCCTAAGCTGTGGCTTTGTGCTGCTGAAGGACCACTGAGCATCAGAGATGCTGCCAGACCTCCCCAGGACTTTGCTTTTGGTCCAGGACAGCAATGGGGAGCACTGTGAAACCAGGCTTGGCTTGGGGACCTCAGGAACATGTGCACGGCAGGGAATGACTTGGAGAGCATTCTGAGGTGTGAGTGGCACATAGAAATAGAACAATTACTGGATTAAAACAGTCGAGGAAATGCGTTGAAATGAGTGTTAAAAACCTGAAGTGTTGGTAAATTCCCTGCAGAGCTGCAGGGTGATGATGCCTCCTTTCCTGCTCTGCCTCCACAAAGTACAGAATGGGCAGAGGTATTTTGTCCTGATCGACATCCAAGTGCTGAAGAATTCCCCTCTCACTGTAGTGGCCTGGCTCAGTCTGCAGTAAACCAGACAAATGTGAGATTGAAGTGGTCTTTAAAAGCACCTGGATCCCCAACAGCTCTGTCAGTGGGTTTAGCTGCTCTAAGAGGAGTGTTATGGAGTGAAGCCAATTGCAGAGTTTAACTCCTGTAGTGTCTGGGGTTCCCTCCATCCCAGGTGTTGTTCTGCTTTGGGTTGCAAAGAAGATTGGCACAGCATCCCCAGGGATGTCCACCTGCTCCAGGGACACAGTATTGTGGTCCTAGGCTGGAGACAGATTCACCAATGGACTCACAGAGATCATGCAACAAACAGCAGAGATTTATTATGGCCACCTCCTTTTATAGGGGGT
Organism: Aegithalos caudatus; assembly: GCA_013389925.1. Classification (NCBI taxonomy): domain Eukaryota; kingdom Metazoa; phylum Chordata; class Aves; order Passeriformes; family Aegithalidae; genus Aegithalos; species Aegithalos caudatus. The sequence goes on from WEIU01022166.1 coordinate 9,654, forward strand.
TCAAAATTCCCTGGCTTGGGCAACTGATTGCTTGGGGTCCCTGCACTGCCCAGCTCCCTGGCCAGGGATGTGTCTGCATTCTGCACTGAATAGGATTGGCTGGGGTCCCTGTTTGGGTTTAAATCCACCCTTTCATTGCTCACCCAGGGATGTGTTTACTTCTCTATATTAAACTAGGATGACCATATTTGGTTTCTTATATATGGCCAAATTTGTCTGTCCAGCTACAGCCCAGCTGTGCTGTGACACAGAGCGAGCAGAGGGGTGCAGGGACATATCTGGAATGCTATGAGGCCTTTGGAATGTGTCCTGTTCTCAGGGCAAGCCCCAGCAAAACCTGTTTAGGGTGTGGTGGGAGGGCCGAGGGGTATCTCAGCACACATGCAGCATGGCCTGAGTGTTTGTCCAGGGTTTGTCCCGTCCCAGGAGGGGACATGGACAGGGCTGCCTGCCCTGCTCCCTGGAACCCCCACACGCCCTGGGAACAGCCCTGGCACAGAGGGGGCTTGTCACCAAGACAAGAGGTGACAAGTGCCAGGGAGGGTTGCCTAGGTGTGAGAAATGTCCTGGACAAATGGCTGGGAGAGGACAGAGGGAGCAGGTGCAGCCCTGGAGGGATGATGAGGGCCTGCCAGCAGCCCTGGGAAGGACAGAGAGGAGAGAAGGAGAGAAAGGGAGGGGAGCTGGGTCACTGCAGCCGCTGAGGAGGGACAGGGAGCGAGTCAGGAGGAGACCATTTGTGATGCTGGCATGGTAGGGATGAGAAGGGGGTGGTGGGGAGATGACTCAAGAGAAGTGGGAGGTGGGAGGGCTGAGATAAAGTCAGTTTGTGACCCATCTGGCTCTTAGAAAAGGGCAGAGATTGATTTCTCTTGAGAGAATCTTGCTGAAACTTGCTTAGGATTGACTGAAACCCCCACTTCAAAATGCAGGAGATAAATTTTCCTTCCTTAGCTCTTGAGAGTGAAGCAAATCCTCTAGTGATGGATAGTGCCTTCTGTGCCTGTTTGCTGGTTTGCTTCTACATTGTCTATCCCAAGTCCTGGTTGGGGCACCACCAAGAAGGGATTTTTTGACTCTGCCAGCTACTTCCTGTAGGCAAGGATGGAGGCCTTGGGGATCAGAGCTTCAGAGATTGGGGCAGGGATGAAGAGCACAGCTGCCAGAGAGCTTGCAGCTCCACAAAGCCTGGGAATAAACAGTAAAAAGAAAGGCTCAGTGGAGCTGGGTGTCCTGCAGAGGAGCCCCATGCAGGGCTGGGACTACCTGCAAAGCACAGGGAGGTCTCACTGCTAAACACTCACTGAGTTTCCTTGGTTTGCAAACAATTCCTGTTATTCCTGATGCAGGTTAGTGGTGCAGGAATCCCGTTCTGTGCTCCAAACCAGCATCTTCTGCTATCAGGTGGGCGCTGAGGTGGCTCATCCCCCACCTCCTGGGGGCCAGCCCTGCGGGGCACAGATAGATCTGGCTTGGCAAGGAGCACTCTGCAAACAGGAGGGTTGGGGGTCTGCCAGCACAGCTTGGTGCCCATGGGGACATGGGGTGCTCTGGGCCATCCTGCAGAAGTTGTGCCAAGTGCCAAGTGTCCTCATGACTGCTCACATCCATTTTAATGGCTTTCTTAGTGCCTGGGATTCCCAAGGTGCATAAGCCAGTCAAGAACTTCCTGCCAAAACATCCTTCATTAGAAAAGTGCTGGCTGGGAACCAGAATGTGTCATAATACTTTTAACTAATTATTGATAATGATTAAAAAAATCCTCGTGGTATGTCTTGGGTCCGGGGTGGGACTCATCATGCAGGCTCACCAGGACAGCTGGGCTGGAGAGAAACGTTTTGAAATATGTGAGATCTTAGATCTGAGTCTCCCTTGCATCAGAGGCAGCTTTTTGAAGAATACCCTCTGGAATTCCTGTTGGGAAACTGCCTGATTTTAGGGTTTTTGCTTTTTTTTCCAAATTTTTACTCTCAAACCTTTCCACTGCCCCCCTCTGCTTTTTGGAGTGATTCCCAAACAGCACTTTTGGGGTTTGCAGAGGGTCTGGACAGTCCTTCCCCTGGGGCATCCCCATATGCTGCTGGGGTGTGCTGGGGTCCTGGCTCAGCTGGGGTAACACCCTCTGGGACAGGGACAGCTGGAAATGGAGGCATGTGGAGCAGCTGAGTGTGAAGGTGTGGAGGGCAGGGCTGGGAAAGTTTTCATTTTAAGGTAGAGGATGGTTCTGGATGGGTCAGTCCTCGCAGCCTCCTTCAGCTGCTGTTCCATTGGGGTGCCTCTGCCCCGGGGGTGCCCCTGGCTGTCCCTGTGTTATCATCTCCAGCTGGATCAGAGCAGAAGATGGATCAGTTTTCATTTCTTCTGCTGTGTGGTAGGGTTTCTGAGAACCATGGGTATGGGTCTTTGAGGCATAGCAGCAAAGGATGGAGATTTGAGTGGGGAAAAATCCTGGGGTGGGATCACACTTACACAATGCACAAATTCAGCTTTTCCCTTCAGTCTGTCCATAACTGTCTTCTGGGATGATCTTGGTTGGACTCGATAACCCTGGAGGTCTTTTCCAGCTTTAATGATTCTGTGATTAAAGGGGATTGAGGAATCTTTCGATTTTGCCTCTCAGTTCAGGTGTAGAAGGAGATTTTTCCTATTTGGGATCCCTAGAGTCAAAAATCAGAAGGATTTTGTGAGACCTTCCCACCTTTCCCTGAGGAGGGGTGTCATGCTTGGATACTAGCCAAACACCACACACCCAAAAAAGACATTCACTCACCTTCCTTCATTATGGTTGGGCAGAGAAGAGGGAAAAATTTAATGAAGGGCTCATGAGTTGAGATAAGGACTGGGAGAAAACATTCTAAGGGCAAAAGAGGCAAATTTATTACTAACAGAGTTAAAGGAGGATAATGAAAAGTAAAATAAGCCTTTAAAACACCATATTCCTCCCCAGCCCCTCCCACTTTCCCAATGACAGCACAGGGAGACAGAACATGGGTGTTTAGGTCAGTTCATCACTGGAAATCTTCTGTTCTCTCAGGGAGAGGAGTGTTTGCTATGCCATGGGGCCCCTCCCATGGGGAAACAGTCTCCCCAAAACTGCTGTGACCCACTGGTCCATGGGGTCACTGCTCCACGGGGTGCATCCTCTAGGGATGGGCTGCTCTGGTTTGG
>WEIU01022166.1:13272-92920 GCA_013389925.1 Aegithalos caudatus
CTGTGCTGGGATGGTCCCAGCAGTGGCACCGCCCCACCCCGGAAAATCCTGCACATGCACTGTTGATTTTCTTCTGAAATATGTCATCACAGAGGCATTACCAATCTCTGTACATGGGCCAGCAGCATGTCCATCTTCAGAGCCATCAGAGATTGGCTCTGTTGGACATGGTGGAAGCTTCCAGAAGCTTCTCAGAGAAGCCACTTCTGTGGCCCTCCCTGGCTACCAAAACCAGGCTGTGCCACATTAACATAAGGGGATACTGCAGCCTGGGACAGGCAGGACTTGCCCCAGGTGACACTAATGTGCCCTCTGCTCATGAGAAACACCTGGGCTGGCAGAGGGCTGTCACAGCTCCATCCAAGGGGTTTGGATTTGCCCTGGGTGCCTGCACATCCCACTGGATCCTGTTCCCGCTTGGATGGACACCAAGGCCAACTTCTCTATCAGCCCCAGGAAGTCACTGCCAGGGCAGGTAGGCCCTCCCAGCAGCTATTTCTTCCAAGGCCCAAGCAAGCCCCCTGGCTGCTTTGCTGGGACACCAGTTCAGATACTGGTCTGTCTGTGGTCCTGCAAACCCTCACAGCCTCCATCACACCAAGGCAGAGCCGACTGGAAGCCCCTAAAGCCATTGGAGGGATCCCTGGCACTGGGTGTAGCAGTTGTTGCAAATCCTGAATCTGGGTCCTGTTTTCCACATCAATTTGTTGTGTATCCTGATTGAGGAGGCTGCCAATGACACCAGTTTGTCAGAAATAAGTGATTTACTGTCACTCAAAGATCACCATTCAAGATATTACTAAAAGTGGCTTTAATATGAATTTGTAAAAGTTTGATGTAACAAAGTTCAGTGACAAGGTTCACCCTGTTATTTCATGGGTGAAACACGAAGGAAAATCAAGTTAGAATCAAACTGCAAAGATTGACACAACCAGGAGCACCTGGCTGACTCACAATCAGATTGCATAACATGTGAAAAGGATATGTGAGACACTTTGAACACACAACGTCCTTTGCTCCTTGATACAAATGACAAAAGCCATGGCTGTCCTTGTGTCCATGTGTGATCTGTGTTCCAAGCTCACATGATGGACTTTCACCGGGTCACTCTGTTCTTTTGTGGGTTTCCTAAAGGAGTTCTTGGCCCAGCTCAGGCCATTTTCTCCTCTGGAGCCTGCACCAAACTCGGCAGGTTGGGCTGAGGAGGCTGAGTGCACCCTCATGCCTGTGCTGGAGCTCTTGGAAGTGCACAAGGACTCTGGTTAAACTGGGATCCCTGTGGGGGAAAGCTTCAGCAGGAAATTCTTCTCTGAGCTCTGAACCCTTCCCTGTCCGGCTCTGTCTCTGGAGACCCAGTCTCTGCATTCCTGAGAGGATGCCAATTCCCAGGTATTTACCCTCATCCTTGGGCTCTCCCTTTGGTGCCTGTTCTGCTGCTGAGATTTAGAGCCCCTCTCTCCATCCCAGAAATCCGTGCTGGCTGCAGCTCCTCCCTGGCTGCTTCCCCCCTCAGCTCCTGTGTGCAGCTCACGTCCCTGGTTTAAATCTCCCTTTAAGCACACACCTGTTTTCTATTGCTGTTGCGGCAGGATTTTAACTGTGTATGTATTACATGTCTTTAAAATTTATGCAACTCATTTTTTTATGTGCACAGCTCCACGATAAGCTGTGAAAGGTACACTATAAAAATGTGTAATTGCACTGTAATTTTTTTTCCCCCCAACACATGGAGAAAATGTATTTTTTTTTTTCAAGGGAAATATGTGCTGGGGGAAGGGAGGAAGAAGAGGGGGAAGGAGCACCAATCGATTTGTCAGAGGCAGAGTGCAGGGCTGTCCTGCTCTGCATTCAGCCGGGTGCTGCAGGAGGAGGAGGAGGTGGAGGGCTCTTGGGTCTGCGGAGCAGCTCCGAGAGCTGACGCTCAAACCTGCTGAGCCCCTTGTTAGTGCCCTGCTGCTCACAGAAAACCACTCACCCACCTTCCCCATGGAGCAGGCACAGACAAGCACTCGGTGCAGGGGTTAATTGGGATACAGAACAGCAGCTCCACACGCTGCTGTTCCCTGCCTGGAGGGTGAGGATTCAGGAGTGCGGGGCTCTGCAGGCACACTCCAACCTGTCATGGAGCAGTGGAGTGTCTGCTGGAGGAGTGTTTGTTGTTGTGGGCTGCAGAGGCTGTGGGAAGCTCCCTGTTCATCTCTCCTGACCAGTCTATGATGTGTTCAGCTCCATCAGGAGGAGTTTGTGATGGTGGAAAAGGCCATTCCAGATGAGGATGTTGCTGCAGAACAGCAACAGTTGTTCTCCCAGGCAACAAGTGACAGGACAAGGGAAAATGGCCTCAAATTGTGTCAGGGAATGTTCGGGTTGGATATTAGAGAATATTTCTTCCCTGAAAGAGTGGCCAGGCACTGGCATAGGCTGCCCAGGGCAGAGGTGGAGTCACCATCCCTGCAGATATTTATAAAAGGAGTAGATGTGGCACTTCATGCTATGGTTTAGTGGCCATGGCAGGATCTGGTCAAAGGTTGGACTGGATGATCTTGGAGGTCTTTTCCAACCTTAATGATTCCATGATTCTATGAGATTGGCAGGATCAGCCTGCCAATCAGGCTGATCTTCATTCCTATATCCCTGCAGGAAAGCAGGGGAGCTCAGGGGGTGCCCTCAGAGTAGGCAGCACTCAGCACAGCAGGCAGGTGACATCCTTGTCCCTGCTTTGGGACTGGGGGACCAAAATCTCCGTAACAGAATTATAAATTTCTCAGGTGGAGTGCAGCTCCAAGCAGAGCTGGGTGAACTGACATCTCTTCCTTCTTTGTGTGCCATGGTGCCCCAAGCACAGAATTCCCTGGGGGTTGTCAGATCCATGGACTCTTTCAGCACAGGGAGGGGGAGGAGATCAGTCATCACTGGCTCCTTTTGCTCACTGGTCCCAGCAGATGGTCCTGGCAATTTGCGCTTCTCTGCCTGCTTTAACATATTGAATTACAAACCAAACAAAGCCAAACATAACCCCTATAAACAAACAAACACCAGCAGCCTGAAATGTCCCTGCAAGGGGCACCTGCTGTGCCTTATCTCAGCAAGGGGCTCAACCTCCCTTCTGCTGCTCCTTCCACACAGCAGGGCTGTGTGCTGGCTGGGCCAGTCTGGGCTCCCAGCTCAGGGAAAACTCAGCAGCTTTCCGGGGAATCACAGCTTTTGGGAGGGAGGCTGTCAATCCCAGATGCTGCAGTCACAGAAGCTCCAGTGTTGGGGTTTTAGGAGTTCTCCTTTCGTGTTTTTTTTGTTTGTTTGTTTGTTTTTCTCTCCTAAGGAATTTTCCCCCATATATGTGGCTAGGAGACAATAATGACTGGATACTTATGAGAGGCAAAAGAAGTTGTCAGAGCTCAGGAGAGGGGTGCAGCTGGCTATTCTCTCTTTCCCTGGGTTTCTCTTGGAGGCAGAGATACCATGAGATTTCTGGACTGGGAAAACAGGCTGCTGACTCTTCTGTGCTCTGGGCACTAGGAGGAGAAAGAGGCTGCAGTCACTGTGGGTAGAATTGATCTCCACTGCGGGGTTCTGTCTCCTGCTGCCTTCTCCATGAGTGGAGCTCTGCTCGTAAGAGCGGCCATTGCACTGGGACCTTATTAACACCCTACTTCATTAATAAAAGGGACTTTTCACTGTCTGCTTGGGTGCCTCAGGGGAAGAACCCCAGGATCCTGAGGCCACCTTTCCCTGCCCTGCTGGAGCCGGGCTGCTGCTGCCCTGTACCTGGCGCTTCTTTGCCACTGCTCTGGTTGCTGCCGCACCCTCTGCTGTGCCAGGACACCCCACGATTCCAGCCACAGCTGCGGAGTTCGATACATCTCGTCTACCCCCCGGGGATGTTTTTGCTCATTCCCAGAGTCCTGCTGGGGCACTGGGAGCAGCTGCCCCTTTCTCCGTCCCTGCCCGTCTGGGCCGAGCCGCCATTGCTGTGTGCTCCCTGAGCCCGTGCCACAGCGCCCCCTGCAGGCTCGGAGGAATCATCGCACCCGCCCCGCCCGGCCGGGAGCCAGCAGTGCCCCTGCTGGCCGTGCCTGGAACTGCACCCAAGGGGAAGGTGCCTGCAGCCAGGAGAAGGCTGGGACTGGGTCTCTGGGTCTGTTTGTTGTTAATGCCAGAGTTGTTGTTTGCCTTGTTATATATACTAGTAAAGAACTGCTATTCCTTTTTCCATATCTTTGTCTGAAAGCCCCTTGATTTCAAAATTGTAATAATTTGGAGGGAAGAGGGTTACATTTTCCATTCCTGCCTTCCTTAGCAGACACGTGTCTTTCAAGCCAAGACCTCCAGATGTGTCTCAAGATGGGTGAGGAACCTGTTGGCCCTTCAGGGATTCTGCTCTGCTCTGTGGTCCCAGGGATGATCCTAGCTGGGAGCTCACCTACCCGGCACAGTCCCCCCATTGCCCCATTCATTTAGACAGGTAAAAGATGAAAGTCAGCAAAGGGACCTGCTGAGCATCTATCCCTGTGGTTATCACCTCCCAAGGCCTGCTCAGAGGGGGCTGCTCTTTTGACCCCTGCCCACCCCTGGCCCCAGAGCCAGGCTGCATCACTTCCCCAGGGTCCCCCAGAAAGCCTGGGACACTTCCAGGGACCTAGGGGCAGCCACAGGTTCTCTAGGAAACCTATGCTGGAGGTCCCCACCGTCCCCACTCTCACAGGGAGCAATTTCCTCCCAATATCCAAACTATAACTGTTCTCTTTCTTTTAAAGCCATTCCCCCTTGTCCTATCACTAGTGCTATCCTTTCTGCATGCAGAACATCACAGACATTTCTCCTTCTTTTGTCCAAATTAACTCACACATTACCAACCAGCAGCTTTTTCTTCCCCACTGTTCCCCTAAGCAATCCTCACATTTCACAGGAGCTGAACAGTGAGCAGAAAAACTCCTCATGCCCTTCCAGGGAGGTTTCCTTGATGATGTGTATCCCTCGAGAGAGGTTGTAAAAACTTCTGAAGAGGCAAGGCCAGCCTGGAGACAGAGATGTTTTATTTTCTCTCTGCTCCAGTCCCTAGCAGGGACTTCCCTGCTTCTCACTTGTGTTTGACTCTCTGCTGTAAAACCTCCACTAGCAAGATGAAGCTTGAGAGGGATGGTTCTTGTATGGTTTGTACCTACAATAAACGAGCTGTGTCTTTCCTATTTGTGGAATAAACACAACCTAAAAAACAACTTCTGGAAGCAGGTATTTCCCCCAAGTAATTGCAGCAATATGGTGATCAATAGCATGCATTAGTTAAAAAAACCCAAACAAAACCAGAAACAACAACCTTGAAGCCATTACTCAATTTTAGCTGCATGAGATTTTGGTCATAGAGCTCTTCACTGCTGGTAATAGAGCTGTGATTGCCTGCTACTTTCTCCAGTGAAGATTGCTTCTTCAGGAAGAGGTGTAATGGACATTTTAATATCTATTGTGTGGCACAGGCAAATAACTTACAGAGGTTGGAACTGTTCTGACATCTGCGATCAACAACAACAGGCAGCGCTCGCCCTGACCAAATATCTGCACTGCTGCTGTAACATCTCTGCCACGTTAATATTCCTCTCCTGATTTATCATCGGATCCAGGCTGCACCCTGGGACACAGTGGTCGCACACCAACAGGCAATTCCTGCTTGTTTCCACATTGGAAACAGAACCCTCTCATAAAATGCAAAGGAAAAAAATCCTCCGGGAGCTGCCACAGCCATCAGATATGCAAGTCAGGGTCAGCTCTGAGTGGAAAGGATGTGTAATGCAGCATGGGGAAAAGTTCAGGCACTGGCACCCATGCACGGGTGTGTCTGTGCTGTGGGTGCAGCCCCACCTTGGTGTCTGTGTCACATGAAACCTGAGTCAGAACATGCTGCTGGGACATCCTGCTGACAAAGACCCCCAGGACACTCCTCTGGAGCCAGAACCCCCCTCTTGTCCAGCTCCTACCAGCTGCTCTCCTACAATGATTTGGGGAAGCAGAGCCCTTTGCTCAGCTCTTGGGATGTGCTTGGTGGACCCAGCCCTGGGTGATGTCACATCCAGCCCCTGGCATAGGTGTGAGCACTGCCTGGCCACCCCTTGGGCTTTGTCTGCCTGGACACTTGACAAGGTTAAGGAAAATGATCAGGGACGTGTAGCAAAGTGCATGGCTGGGCATTTGATTTCCAAACTGGAGTGACAGAGAGCCAAGGCACATGATTCCATGATTCCAGCTTGCCTTTGTTGCTAAATCCTGCCAGGGGACTGATTGCAAAGCAGCATCCATGCTCAAACTGCAGCTCACCAAAGAGCCAGGGCTCTGGGTTCAGCCTGGGAGTTCTTTGCATAATTTCTATGCAATAGGAGCACAGACCCTGACCAGTGACACAAGTGAAGGTCTGAGGGCACCCTCAGCAGGTTTGCAGGTGATAGCAGCTGAGTGGTGCAGTGAGACACCTGGGGCCGCCCAGACGGATCTCCACAAGCCAGAGGAGTGGTCCATGGGAAACTCCTGTGGTTTAACAAGACCAGGTGTTGTGTTTGTTAAGATCCAATTATTAAAATCACTAGGGAGATGCCTCTGCCCGAGTTAGGGTGCAAACAAGACTGTGTGCCAAAAGCAATATATTTTTTTTCAAACAAAGCCAAATAGTTTTCAACAGTAAATGTGAGATAGAGGGAGAGAAAGTGGAAAGAGAGGAGGCAGGGAGAGAAAGAGTGACAGAGAAAGAGTGACAGAGAAAGAGGAAAATTGTAAGAATCTACAGATTCTTACAATGTCTTGTTGATCTTCCTCCAGTCTTCTCAGTGCTTGCAGAATGTAAAGGGAGAAGTCCCTAAACAAAAAATCTGTTTGGTTTAAATTCACTCAGGTTCAGGTAGAAATGCACAGGTTTCTCTCCTGGGGCAAGGAGTTTCACGCTGGAGGATGTAATGTTATGGGTCATGGAACACCTGGGTGATGTAATGGTGTGGATCATTCTTCAGGAGCCTTTGAATCCTTCTAAGATGTTGCAGCTGCTTCTTAGGTCAGTGTCATGGCCCATCAGATGTGAAAATCTTCATCCCACCTATGAAGTCCAGGTACTTCAGAGGGGAGTGCTCACAACTGAGTCATTGTGATAGGAAGGATTTCCCACACCTTGCAGGCTCTGCCTCTTATCAGCCTCTTCTCTTACCTGGGAACCCAGTTTGTAGGCTCAGGTGTGCCTGCCCCTCTGCACCTCTGAGCTGCTCTACAGCATGAGCAGAGCACTGGGGGTGGTTTGAGCCCTCAGCCCCACAGCCTTGGCTTTGGCAGCTCCAGTTACTGCCATGGGACAATCTGGAGACATCCAGCCCAGCCCAGCCCAGCCTGTCTCAGTGCTGCACCTGGGTGGGCAGCCCCCAGGACCAGCCCAAGCTGGGGATGAAGGGATGGAGCAGCCCTACCAAGATGGCCTTGGGAGGTGGATGAGAGGCTGGACATGCCCCATGTGTACTGGGACCCCAAACCCCCCTGCCCTGGGCTGAGCCCCCAGTGTGGGCAGCAGGGGAGGGGGGATTCTTCCCCTCTGCCCTGCTCAGGTGAGACCCCACCTGCAGAGCTGCCCCAGCCCTGTGGGCACAGGAGGGACCTGGATCTGCTGGAGAAAGCTCAGAGGAGGCACCAGGATGATCAGAGGGATGGAGCAGCTCTGCTGGGAGTAAAGGCTGAGAGAATTGGCATAGCTTAGCCTGGAAAAGAGAATCTTTGGGGTTACCTAATTGTGGCCTTCCAGTGCTTAAAGGAGCTGACAGGAAATGTGGAGAGGGACTATTTAGAAGGGCATGGAGGGACAGGACAAGGGGGAATGGCTTCAAACTGGAAGGGAGGAGGTTTAGGTTGGAAATTAGAAAGGAATTTTTCCCTGGGAGGGTGGGCAGGCCCTGGCACAGGGTGCCCAGAGCAGCTGTGGCTGCCTCTGGATCCCTGGCAGTGCCCAAGGCCAGGCTGGATGGGGTTTGGAGCAGTCTGGGACAGTGGGAGGTGTCCCTGCCGAGGGCAGGTGGTGGGATGAGGTGGGCTTTAAGGTCCCTTCTCACCCAAAGCATTCTATGATTCTGATCTCTGGAATTTCTCATAATTCCTGTCTTGTCTCACTCCTCGTTTAAGAAAATACTGTGGCATTCATTCTCCTCTGCTGGAAAAAATTGCAGCCTTCACTGGACACCTATCCTCCAGAAATGTGGCTGAGTTCATTGTAACTGAGCCCTTTCCAGTCCAAAATGCATCCTGTCACCTGAGGTCTTTGTTACGTGAGGCTCCTTGTGGCAGGGGCTGTGCTGGGGCTGCCTGGCACCCCCTGGGACACTCCACTTACACACACCCTGACCTGGGAACACGGGGCTGGGGCAGCCAATGCTCTCACCCAGCCATGTGAACAGGGCTCCTTTGGGAAATGTCACCTCTGCTATTTAAAGCTTTTTTTTTTTTTTTTTTTTTTTCTTTTTTTTCTGGATCACTGCATTATTCTCAAGCCTGTCACTGCACTTTATAAATCACAAAAGAGGAGTTTATCCCCTTACAAACATCCCCCTGTGTTTTTAGCTTTGCAGTTTCCAGCTCACCCCTGGCATTGTGTACAGGTGAGACAGGACACACCTCCAGGGTGGCACAGAGCTGGGAATGGGGGGCTTGGCCTCTGCAGCCACCTTGCCCTGCCCAAACAGGCTGTCACTTGGGGTCCCCCCAAACAGGCTGTCACTTGGGGTCCCTCTCATGGTGTATCTCTGAGGACAGTGGTGATGCCAAGCCCCTCCTGTGCCCCTGGGCTGTGCTGGCTGGAAGGGACAGACCAGAGCAGTGCTGGGCACACAGGTGCCAGGGTTCTCCTGTGTATGTTTGTGATGCCCCCATCCAGCTTGTGTCACCCTGGGTCACCATCCATCACTGTCTGGGCCAGTTCCTGGAGCCAGGAAGACTCCAGGAAGACTCATAAAGCTCACCCTGATGTGCTCCTGCCCAGGTATTTGGTCCATCTCTGTCAGAAATTTGCTCCCATGGAGCACATACTTCTGCTGGGTGTCATCCCCCAGGTTTCAGCCTGTCCTCTGGAGCTGCCAGGGCAGCCTCTCCTGCTCTCTCTGCACTGGCAGTGCCACTTGCAGGAGCTGGAGGTGAGGAACCTCACATTCACAGCTACTCTCCACCAGCCCTGAACAATGAGACTGCCACAGGCTCTTCACTGCCATGTCTGGCCCTCTGGGACACTACAGATTCTGAGGCAGAGCTTTTCATAGCAGAGAGAAAATCTCTCTGGAAACTTTAGAGTGATGAGAACTGATTAGCGTAGGATTACTAAATTAGGGTTAGGAGGCAAGTAAGCATTCAGCAGCACTGAGGAGAACTTTGTACACTGTGCTGGAGCTCACTGCCTGTGTTCCACCACCTACTGAGAGCCTGTGGTGGATTCCACCTCTTGTGTGAGCTGCACAAGGAAAGAAGAGTTATAAATGAACCCATGAGTCATAAAATCACAGAATGGTTTGGGTTGGAAGGACCCGAAATCCCATCCATTCCCACCCCTGCCATGGCAGGGACACCTCCCACTGTCCCAGGCTGCTCCAAGCCCCAATGTCCAACCTGGCCTTGGGCACTGTCAGGGATCCAGGGGCAGCCACAGCTGCTCTGGGCACCTTGGGCCAGGGCCTGCCCACCCTCCCGGGGAGGAATTTCTGTGTTCACAATCATTACACCAGGCAGCTGATAAGAATTGTTTTGAAACACCTGTCTCCAAGGACCAAAAATTCAATCCCAGGTGCAGTAAATATGCTTCTTGTGCTTGTGCTCAGTGCCATTAAGCAATGGAAAAAACAACAGAAGCTGATATGGAAATGTGGAAAAGGTGCATTAGGATAACATTTCTGTGGAGAAAACACATTTCTCGAAGAGCTGGTTAAGTTTTACATACTTTCCACTGAAATCAGTCTGGTTTACAAATGAACATTTTGTGAAAATGGTGTTGTGTTTTTTTACTAACAGATGTGAAAAATCACATCCTTTGCTGTCTCAGAATGATTCCCTGCTCCCCAAAGAGAGGCACCCTGAACTGGCCCAAGTGGCGTGTAGATGCCAGGCCACAGGCTCCATGGGTGCCTGGGGAACTGCAGGGTGTGTTAGGCTTGTTGGAGATGTTCACTCAGCATGGAAAAGCTTGTGCCAGGATGCTCTATTGCCTTATCCCTCCTCAGTGCAACAGGCACATTCCCTGGAGAATCCACTACAAATCCACTAATTCACCATTCAGATGCTTTAAACTCAAAGGGAGTAAGTTTAGATCAGATAATGGGCAGGAATTCCTCCCCGGGAGGGTGGGCAGGCCCTGGCCCAGGGTGCCCAGAGCAGCTGTGGCTGCCCCTGGATCCCTGGCAGTGCCCAAGGCCAGGTTGGACATTGGGGACAGCCTGGGACAGTGGGAGGTGTCCCTGCCATGGCTGGGGTGGGATGGGATGGCTTTAGTGTCCTTCCAACCCAAACCATCCTGGGATTCTGCAATTCTATGAATGCTCTTTTTCCTAATAGGATTTGGGGCTGGGAATAACACCTGTAGGCCAGCTCTGCCTCAGGCAAGGTCAGCTCCACATGGGCCATTCCTATCAGGCCTTTTCCTACTGCAATCTCAAAACCAACCAATGAAAGGGCAGCTCTGACCTTTCCAAACTCTCTGTGTCCATTCCTTACCTTCCAGACTGCTGGATTTTCCTGACATCTGACCTGCAAAGGTACCTTTAACCCCACAGCTTCTGGTTCCATCTACTATGGGGAGCAAACTTTTCTTTCCTTCACAAAGATTTCATCTCCTCCTTGGCCTGTGTTCTGTCCTGCCTTAATTCTCCAGTCTTGCCTGTTGGGACCAGTTTCCCTGATCAAAGGCAATTCTTCCCACTCTCTTTTGAACACTCTCCAAATGACCCTTTGCTTTCTCAAAACAGAGAAAATTTATTCCAGCTGCTGCCTTAGCAGTGGAGGGCAGGAAGAAGAGTGTATTTCTTTACAAGTGATACCCCTGTGCATGACCCCATGATGAAATGGGCTTTTTTTGGCTCTGCTTTGTCCTGTTGACTCATTTCTCCCAGAGAGACCTCCAAACAACCTTCCTGTTGTTAGCAGCAGAACCCTCACTCTTCTTCCTCACCACATCCTGCTTTTTATTAACCAAATTTTCCTTAATTCATGGAGAGATTTGGAATTTGAATCCTGTCTTTCTGCCTACACATGCTATATCAAAACTAGGTACTACCTAGTAAATGAAATAAGCCTGCTATTACCTCCATCCTCCAGGTCATTAATGAGAATATGCAATAGTGTTAGAGTCAGGAGGGACCCTCAAGGAATTCTTTCCTTCCCTGGAATTAATGAAACTTTTAATTAGAAATGGTGGCCAGGGTGGAAAGTTTCCAGCTTCCTGGTGGTTTGAGAAATGGGAGCCCCTTTTTTAGCCTTTTTCAAACCCATGGAGTTCATCCTGAGGGTGCCTGAATGATGGATTGATGGTGAGGAGGAAGGACCAGAGGCAGTCTCCATGAACAAGGCACAGGTCATTTAAACCTCTGCATTAATTAAGCATTATCCCTGAAGAGACCTGGGCCCTGACAGCTTTTTAGGCACTACCTGCAGATTTTATATTAAACTGCCATCCTTGAATTTTGGGTGTAAGGAGTATGTCTAGAATAGAGTTTTCCTTTTTTCCTCCTTTCTTCCTCCTTTTTCCTCTCATTTCCTCCCTTTTCCTCTCTTCCCCTTCTTTTCTTTTTCTTTTATTTTCTCCCTGACTGTTTCTGTGTTTTGGACTCCATGTGCTCCTGAAAGGTGGTGCTGTGTTTTTTTTGTGTCCATTAACACCAGTTTGACAATACCCTTCTGCTCGACCCTGCCTGCAGTCCAGTGTCTGTCCTGTCCCACCAGTGCCTCAGACATCCCATGCAGAGCTGCCCCCCTGCCTTTCCAACAGCTTCTTCACCTTCCTGTGTGCAGGACATTGCCCTTGGCTCGGGGTTTGGGAAGCATCTCCAGGCTCAGCTGGTGCATTAAGCTGGATACATTTACTTGGGAATCTTTTTCAAGGGTCTTAATTTTCTGCAGTGGGTGCAGGGGCTGCTCTCTGGCCACCCTGTGGTGAGTGATGACCACAGGGTGATGGGGAATCATCCCTGCATCCTCCCTCTGGAGTCATGGGATGTGCCCCTGCTCCAGGGACTCTTGCCAATCACCCCAGGCTGGGGGCAGAGCAGGAAGATCACCAGCCTCTCACCACGAGCTCCAGCCTTTGGAAAGCTTTCCCTGACAGCCCCTGGAATTTGCTCTCTTGACTTTGTCCCATGGACAAGGGCAGCAGAGAGCCTGCCTGCCTTAAGCCTGTGTCTCGTAGGAACAAACTAATTTTCCTCCAGTTTCTCTGAGATAAGGCAGCAATGCTGATTGTAATGAGGTGGTGGTTCTCAGCATTAATTCTGCAGGAGGGTGTCACTGTCCAGAGCAAAAAAACCCACTGAGCCTGGAAGAAAGGGTGCAGCCACTGTCTGAGAGGAGCTGGTCCGGATGATGCTGCCAATGACACAGCATGTGGGCTGGGGGCACTGGCAGGACATGGCTTTTGTGGACCCTGGCAAGTTCTAATTGGGCAAGTTAATTACTGAGTGTAGCCTTGCATAAGGTTAAAGCAGACACCATGTGATGAACAGTGGAGAGGTTTGGGCTGGATCACAGCCATGCAGATGTGTCTGCAAATGCACAGTAATTCCTTGGTGTAAATTATACAACACTGCACAGGCAATGGAATTTGAATCACAAATGTAAGCAGCAGGGGCATAGGAATGAGCTTATCCATGGGAAAAATCCTGTTGATGTGGGACAACTGCCCAGGTCAACTTGGTGAAACAATTCAAAGGGCAAAAAGCTGAGTTTTCAGTTAATCCTGTCTAGGTGTGTACTTCCAACACTGAATTCACAGTAATGTTGTGCACAGGTAACCTCTAGGACTCAGAAGTTTTCTGGACACTTCCAGTGGGCAGCAGGCACAGGGCACCTCCAGTCAGGGCCTGGGCCTCGACATATTCCCAGCCAAGGATTCCTCTTAAAGATGAGTGTGGTTGTGGTGTCCATCTCTAAAGAGCTGAGTAGGGCCCTCAAACACTGTGACAAAGCTCCCAAGAGGGAAAAGTGGCACCAGAGCTTCACCCTTGAGCAGCAAGCAGCAGTCACTGCCTTCTGCATTTGGCCTGGAGGTAAGACCTGGGTTTGGTCTCGCTGGAGTCTCTGGGAGCTGAAACACCTCCTGGTCCCCACTCCTGCTTGATGCCAGCTCCAACTCCCTTCTCTCCCAGGACAGGAGAGCCATGCAATGTGATTTCAGATTTTTTCGGTGTGAAGCTTCGGAATATGAGATTTAATATTTCTGTGTCATATTGCTACCCAGAAAGCATTGACAATGGGAATGGCTGTGGGCAGGTATTGGGAAGGTGCAGCCCAGTCAGTATGGACATGGACCACAGGACAGATGGGCTTTGTCAGGCCATCCAAAGTCAGGCTTTGTCAGCTCATGGTGCCATCCCCGTGAAGCACCTTGAAATAATACACCAGCGTGCCAACCCCAGAGCAGGGAGCAGCAAAAGCAGGGAGGCTGAGCTCAGGAGAGGAGAAGCAGTCTGCAGCCCAGCTGCAGTATAGATACAAAGACCGTTGTTCCCCACAGCAGGGTTTCACAGAACCATAAAATCCCAGCATGGTTTGGGCTGGGAGTGACCTTAGATCCCACCCAGTGCCACCCCAGCCATGGCAGGGACATCTCCCACTGTCCCAGGCTGCTCCAAGCCCCAATGTCCAGCCTGGCCTTGGGCACTGCCCTGGATCCAGGGGCAGCCACAGCTGCTCTGGGCACCCTGGGCCAGGGCCTGCCCACCCTTCCGGGGAGGAATTTCTGACCCAACCCCCCTCTCTTACCTGCTCACCCCTCCCCTGGAACTCTTGCAGGAGCACCCCTGATGCTCGTGTCCCATCCGAGCCCCTGTGCTCAGAGCCGTGTCCCGGGGGCTCAGCTGGACCCTCCGTGTGCCTCGGGAGCCAGCAGAGCCCCAGGGCTGCTCCCGGGCTGCCTGCGGGGATGGACTGCGGCTCACACAGCCCCGTGGCGAGCACCAGCGCAGCTTCGGAGCAGCAGAGGAGCCAAAGGAAGGCAGGGAAGGGCTGGCTGATCCCTGGTTAGGGATGCTCTTCCCAGCGCGCACAATGTCCCGCCGGGCGGGCTCCGGAGCGGGCTCCAGCCTCCAGCCTGTCTTCAGAGCATCACTGCCGGGTGCTTTGCTGTCCCTCCACTATCCCTATTAATTGGCTTCTCCCAGCTCTCTCCAGCCCTTTTCTTCCCAGCGCTCGTCAGGGAATGGAAAGGCGAAGCTGACTGAAGCTGACAAGATTTCTTCTTGAAAAAAAGAGAGAAAGCCTGTATTGGCTCCATCAAAGCCTTTTATTAAAGCCACATGGGGAAAGAGCTGCCCTGTCAGACAGCTTTTGGTATTGAGAAAACATGAAAGAAACCAACAGCTATAATCAGCTCAAGAAATTTATTGCATTTTTGACCCTGATATTGTCGCGCGCTGCTCGAGATTTCTTTGAAGGTGTTGCAGGTTTATTGATTGTGAAAAATGTCAATGTGTCACATGCCCAATTAACTTGGCACTTCTTGCAATCAATACCCTAATTGCCTCTCTTTAGAGAGGCCATTAATTTAATTAACCCCCTCCCTCCCCCAACTTGATATCCCAGGTAAAATATTTTAATAAACAGATTATCCAAGGCCCGTATTCCTTTTGTGGTGGGAGAGATGAAGGAGAGCAGAGATTTCTTAGAGATTCAACGTAATTTCCAAGGGCCTCTTGGAGCTCTGTATCAGCTTAGTGGGAACAAGAGAGCAGCAGAGGCTGAAGGTGCCTTTTTCCCTTGCCTGCCTTATCCCTGCCTCTTCTTGGGCATTTGAGACAAATCCTCTTTAACAGAGAAAAAGAGAGTGAGAGACCTGACCTCCCCAGGGCTGTGAATGGAGCTGAGACCAACAGCCCATGAAGGTCACATCAGGAGTGACACGGTTGCTGTCACTTCTGTGTTTCTTCACCCAGTGCATTGAGGTTTCACGGAGCTTGGTGTGCTGAGGTTGGCAAGAGTTAATCTGCGAGGTCTTGATGTGGTTTCGTTTTCATAAGTACTTAACAAATGGCTCTGGCATGATTAGTCTGGGTTTAAAAACTGGCTAACTGCTAGATCTGGGATGGAATCGTTGGCTCTCCATCAGCCTTTAGCGCAGTCACTCCTAATTGGGTCCCACAGGTATCTCCCCAGGCTGCAGAGCTGCTCGGCATCTTCAGCAGTCATCTGGAAGAAAACAGAAAATCATTACTGATAAAGTTTGAAGATGACACTGAGAGACTCCTGGAGCAGTAAATAATGGCAGGAGCAGAGTAATCAGGTGGTGGTGTTTATATCACTTAGCAAATTGGAGGTGATAAAAAAGCCTCTGGTTGAAGGCAGCTAAATGCCAGGCCGTAAATGTGGGGAACCAGAAATACTCGTTCTGCTTGCAGGGTGAGGGAGAGGAGGTGGCGGGAGTGATGTCTCTGGAAAGATCACGAGTTTGTGGGGGAAATCCATCAGGATTACGAGCTTCTCCTTTGTTGCCATGACTGAAAGTGAAGGTGCAATATGCAGAAGTAGGGCAGCTTGAAGTTTAATTTCAAACAATGGTATAAAAAAGAAATAGTGAAAAATAACCTGAAGGTAATTGTTTTTGAGAATTTATTTCCCTCCTTTACTCCCCCCCCCACCATTTATTTCTGACTAGCCAAGGCAATGGTTAGTTTTCCAAAATCTGATACTTTGATAGTATTATTTGGGAGGATGGAGAGACTGGAAATCAAACCTCATCTGGGAACCATTCCCGTTCCCTTTATGGGCAGCTGTATTTAAATCTGAGATCAAAGATATGAAGTGCAAGGCAGCAGAGCTGTTTAAGTGAGGGCTGTTGTCCTTGGGGAGCAGAGGCGTGGGCAGAGACATCCACAAACCCCTTGATCTCAGCCTGTGGAGGGGAAACCCTCAGAAAGGGGGATTAAAGGGGAGCAAACAACCCCCTACCCCTCCTGTCAGCCATGGGGCCCTGGAGAGAGAAGCTACAGGGGAATGCCATCTCCTCTCTGCCCAACATACATTAAATACTTCATCAAGTGAATCTGAGCCAGGAGGAGCTGCTGCCTTTGTTGATGCTGGAGACCTGGGCTTACCCTTTGCCACCTTTCTGGCTGTGGTGTGTCCTTGTCCCAGCTCAGGTTCTCATCCTCCAGGCTGCTGTGAGCTCTGCCAAAGCTGCTGGATGTATTTCCCTTTCCCATCAGTGCCAGGAGCTTCCTGGGTTCTCTGATTTTCCTGTGCCTTGCATGTCTCAGCCCCATCCTTGGAGACCTCTGCTGTCCACAGGCCAGGAACACTTGAGTGAGGCTGGTGCTGGCCATGTGAGGCTTTGGCTTTGTCTGTCTCCCTGCTGCCCAAGTGCCCTGGGAACCCAGGGATGCTCTGCAGGTGCCAGAATGGAGGCCTTTGGTCAGTCATGGCTTTGTGCTCCTGGCTTTGTGCTCCTGGCTTGCTCTGGACCATGGCAGAGGTGATCTGGTCAATCACATATCCTGCTCCAAGCCACCCCCAGCTGGCACTGTCAGCCCAAACTGTGGCTCCCCATCACTGTGTGACTGTTCCTGCCATGGCAGGACAATCCCATGGCACTGCTCAAACACAAGGCTGGGGGCTCTGACTGTTTATTTGCAGCCCCTTTTTGGAGGGAAACACCAGCAAGGGTAGAGACAGGGGTAAGGGTGAGGGCCTGCAGCATCCCATGGCTCCAGGGTGTTCATGGATTTGCTCCTGGCCAAGGTAGAACTCATGAGCTGGTTCTCACAGGAACTTTTTGCAAAGGGAGGGGCAGAAGAGGGTGGTGGAGCATCATCTTGGCAAGGCATGGGATGTGTGGATGAAAACATGGGAGAAGCAGCTGAAGGAGGCTCCTGAAGCATGTGGCTGAGGATGACTTCATCAGCAGATGGAGGAAAGACAGGAGCAGAGCAGCTGAGAAGCAATTAATACTTCATCATTCCCAAGGCTTCCCCTAAACTAACAGGCCATGAACAAATGGCACCCAGGGTAAACCCTTTATAAGCAAACTACTGCCAGTAGGAACTGCCCCAAAGCACCTCCAAAGGCTCCTACCTGCCTGATCTGCCTCAAACAGATGCAATTACTTTGCTGGTCCCTTCAGTGGTCTCTTAGGACAGATTTCTTTGGGCTGGCAAAGGCAAAACTGTAAAGACTTTACTGCATCTCTGAGCTGCATCTGCTCATAAGAAACCCACAGCACATCTCGAGGAGCCTGCTGCTGTCTGGGCTCTGCTCTCATACGTGCACTGAGCTCAAAGGCAGCTCCTGGGCCCTGGAATGGCTCCTTCCTGGGAGGGAGGGGTGCTCTCACCTCAGTGCACCTCACCCACCATGTGCCCAGCCCATCAGGAGAACAAAACAGGAAAGATGCTGGAAGCAGACCTTCAGTCATGCTCCAGCCAACCTCTGTGACCAGCTGTGCTCCCCCAGAGCAGTGCTGACTGTGCAGACCCCAAATCCAGCAGGCTCCAGCTGTGCCTGTAATGCAGCCTGAGATAAGCCAGCTCAGTCCAATGTCACCAGAGGTGGCATTTCCCCTGTGATGCTGGAGGGTCAGAGGGACCAGAAGCCCTGGAGAAGTGTGGAGGGATGGCACTGCCTGAGGAGAAGCAGTCACAGGAGCCTGTGTGCACCCAGTCATGAGGAGAAGGCTTGGCCAGGGTGCCAGAACTTGATATGGCTTCTTGATGTTGAGGAGAGCTTTGTGAACACTGAGAGCATGCAGGGAAACTGGGGCTGGGCAGGGCTGATGTGACCTTCCTGATCCAGAGAGAGTTAATGATGCAGAAATCTCTGCCTTCGTGCTGCCTTTGGCATGACACATCAGCAGTAGGGGGGAAATCCGTAACTCCTGAGGAGGAGCTTTGCTTCCCAGGCCTTTCCTTCCTGCCTTTCCTCAAGAGCTGGGTTTTCTCAGAAGACACCAGCTCTCTGATTTCTAAGGATTAACACTCCTGAAGCCTTCTGCAGAGCTAGCAGGCATCACGTGTTCCAAGCACAGTGACTCATCATCCCTGCCCACCTGGGGCTGCTGGAAAATCTCACAGAAAGGTCTGGGAGCCTTTCGGGAGCCAAAGTTAGCTCTGAGCGTGCGTGTGTGTGTGGAGCAGCAACTCCTCTGGCCATATGGTGCCAGATCTGCTCCATGGACAGACCCACCACATCTCTGCTTCCTGTGAGCAGGGAAGGAGGCTGATTTCTGAGCTCGGGTGGTCGGTCAACCTGAGGGCCCCATGGCTTCCTCCAAACCCCCTCCCCATGGTGTTTGCTTTTGTGGCAGCCACGTTGTGTTTCTCCTCCTGATGGGGGAAGGGGTTTGGCCACTGCCAGGTGTTCCTGTGACAGGGAGGACCCTGTGCTGTCACACAGGGACAGCAGGGCTGGCAGAGTTCCGGGCCCTTGGAGCATCCAAACCACTTTGTCTGCCAAAGTGCCAGATGAAAGAAACAAAGTGTGGGTCACTTTGGCCTCCAGGAGTGAGGGGAAGTGTGGAGGGAAGGGAGGGTAGCAAGGGCTGTGCTCTCTCCCCCATCCCTTGGCATGGAGATGTTCCTGTCACTGCCCATCCCCTGCCTCAGCACATTCCTACTCAAACACTTCAGGGTATTCCCCACCTCGCAGGGGTTGAGCAGGGCTGTGGGAAGGGGTACTGGTATGAAGAGAGGTTGTTAACATTTTGAAGAGACCGTGAGTGCCCATGGAGAAGTGCAGGATGTGAGAAACACTGCAGACTAACCTGCCCCATGGAGATGGACACATTTGCCATTCCTAGACGAGCTCTTCAGTCTGATTTCCAGAAAACAGCTTGTTACCCTCAAGCAGGTCCTTGCTTCAAGTCAGTATCTCTTAGGCAGAATGCTTTAATTTAACATGTGTGCTGTGGGTGAATCCCACCCAATCCTCAGTAAATTAGTTCCAAATCTCCCTGTTAAGACCTTCGTGCCCTATGCTCAGTACAGGGTGGCACCACTTTGTATCTCCTTAGATCTGGGCTGGTTTGAAGAGCTCAGGGCTATTGGATTTCTGCTCCCTGAGCAGCAGCTGCAGATAATGATCCAGTCACTCTTGACCTTCTCCCTGATAAATGAAGCAGAGTGAGAGTCTGCCACCCATTTTCCTGATTCCCTCCTGCACCTCCTCGGGTTTCTTGGTGCAATCCTGGCATGGGACTTGCCATTCCAGCAGTGATAAACTCAGAGCCACAGACTCTGCCCTTTCCTCAACAATTTGGAGTAGTTATCTGTCTCTTTGACTTCATGTGCTGAAATCACTCTGAACTTGTTGCTTGCTCCATTTTCTCCCTAACACGTGGCTCCCAAAGATGGAAGGCCCACTCCTGCATCCCCCGATATTCCCAGTTGGAGTTATTAATTCCTAGGTGAGTCCTTTCACATCTGACCACTTTCACAGGCTCACTACAGAACTTCTGGGGTTACTATGTTTACCCAGCCCTTCTGCTCAGTGTGCTGGCTGTGTACTTTGGCAAGGATGGTATCCAAGCCCAGCTTGGAAAAGGTTTGGAACAATATGGTCTAATAGAAGGTGTCCCTGCCCATAGCAGGGGGTGGAACGAGATTTTTAAGGTCCTTTCCAACCCAGACCATCCTGTCATTCTAGGGTTCTATGATATTCTCTTTTTCAGATTATTGTAAAAGGTTAAATTGTAGGGCTAAGAGGTATTCTCATTTTCAGCCTTTAAGAAACACCCCTGCCCTGTGATGCCTTTTGTGCAGATTTACATTTTCAGGCCTCACTCCAGAGTCAGGGTGAAGATCAGTGTATTCCTTCTCCATTCATTTCAGGAATGTGGAGCAATCATGGCTCCAAGGCATCTTCTGATAACACTGTGGGACATGAAGGAATAACCTGAGCCCGTCCTGCTCTGACAGCATCTTCTGCTCTGTGCTGGACTCTTGTCCCATGTGTTTGCTGAGAGGGAAAAGTCACTTGGGAGCACGAGGCAATGGGAAGCGTTTGATCATCAGTCCTCAGCCTCTGTCTGAACATGTGCTTTTGCTTCCAAACAAACAAGTGGGAGAAAAACCTCATCATGAAATATTCAAACACCTTCCGGGCTGAGAGCGGGGAGGGCTCTCGCCCCAGTTCTCTGCTCCTCTCAGGAGCTCACCATCAAAAGCCTCTCCACCAGCAGGAGATGAGGAAGGGCATGGGTGCCATCCCTCCCTCTCCGAGTGACGAACGTGCCGGGCGTGTCCTCCTTTGGAGGACGCCAGTGGGAATCTGGGGGATTTGCCTTTGGCTCCAAGCCTACAAGCCAATATTATGGGAAGATTAAGGAACTTCAGTAGGAGAGATCCAAACCCTTCTCTGCTGCTTCCCAAGGCAGCCTCCCTTCCACAAACAGCAGGGAATCCCTGCCTGCCTCACCAGCACTACCCCAGCTGTGTCCGGAGGCAGGGGTGGATGGTAGCCTCGGTGACTCCTCTGGGCCAGGCAGGACAGGGCTTGGAGCAGCCTGGTCTAGTGGAAAATGTCCCTGCCCATGGCAGGGGGTAGAATGAGAGCAGCTCTGAGGTCCCTGCCAACTCATCCTGTTCTGGGATTCTGTGACTCTGGGATTCTTCTTGGCCCTGGCCACAGCCCTGCTCCCCAGTCACACTGTTGGCAACTTGTCACACCTCCTGTGCCCAGGCTGTGGCAGCCTGACACCCCCTGCACAGGCAGCAGTGCAAATGGCAGAGATGGACTGAGCTCAGAAGGACAAGAGCATCCCAGCATAACCCCTGCACCTAGGAGCTGCACAGGGCTCTGTGCTTGGCCAGGCTGGGTAGGGGAGAGTCCTGCTGGACCATCCCTGAACCAGGATGCCCCAGGGAAGACAGATCAAATCCGAGAAGTCCTCAGAGGGACACTCCAGGATGTGGACACACCTCAGGGCACAGCCAGCTCCTCGCTCCTGGAAAGAACCCTGCAGAAAGCAGGGCACTCAGCTGAGCCTGCAATCCTTTACCCTCAAAGGTATTCCTTGGGAACATCTTCCTGCTGGTGATCTGCATGGAGCTGCTCAGGATTCCCAAGATATTTATAGGGTACATTGACAGGCCTGCATGCAAGTGATGAGATCACAAGGATCCACCTCCTTTCCCTGGGATCACCTCGATTTTTGATGGTTGGATTTGATGATCTTTGAGGTCTTTTCCAACCTTAATGATTCTGTTGATTCTGTGATTCAGTGATCTGATGTGAGGACACGTCCTGATTATCACCCAGCTCCAGGTGAGATGCTGCTTCTACACACCTTCCTGAGGTTTCTGTGCCCTGCCTGGTGCCCGTGGCTCAATATGGAGCTGTTTGGGGGTAATGCCTTGGATTTTTGCTTCATTTTGACTATCCCTGGGTCTGAATTACACGTGGTTCCCTGCATGTTGGTTTGAACGTAAGTACTTGTTTTCCCTCAGGAAATGCAGGCAGACAAGGTCCCTCATGGCCAGGGTTCAGATCTCCTATCCTGATGCTCCCAAAATCCGTGAAAATTTGCCCAAAAAGTTGCAGAGAGAACTGCAGGCATCCAAGTGGATTTTCTTGGCCAGCCTGAACACTGGCAGAACCTCCCCAGCAAATATTAAGGGATCAGCTGTTTTCCAGCAGCTGAGTTTGATCACAGAGTCACAGAATCAGAATCAGCTGAGCTGGTGATGAGAGGAAATCCATCCCTGGCCAGGGCTGACCATTCCTGCAGGTGGTGGAGGAGGAGGATCTACTGTTACATGAGCTCAGCCTTCAACTCAGGAAGAAGCTGAGAAGTTTGAAGCTTTTTGCGAGAGGAGGAGGGTTTCAGCAGAGTGTCAAGAGAACATGAGCTCATATCACTGCACTTATTTATATCCCCAAGCCGGCATCTGTTGTGCCCAAGCTCGCTGCAGTCCTCAGCATTAAACATTTCATTAGTCCACAGCCCCTCTGGCAGAGCTCACACCCGCACACAGGCTGTTTAGCAGCCAATCCATCCATTTAATTTCTCATTAAACTTTAGATGTAATGAATTTTTTAGTGGTCAAGTGAATAAAGCAGTTAAAATAAAAAATGGCTGGATAGCAAAGGTTTGGCCTTTGCTATTTTCAGCCTTTAATGATGCTGTGGTGAAGGCAAGAAGTGCCTGTGCTTCTTTGCTGGGTGAGCAGGTCCCTTCTGGGGGAGGTTCTTTGGAAATACCATCCTTCCAGCATGAGCTGGAGGCTTTGATCCGAGGAAGGGAAGCCAGGGAACAGTCAGACCCATCAACAAACATTTTGAGAAGGAAAATGTTTGCAATCTTTAAAGGGCCAGCTTGCTTTTTTTTTTTTTTTTTTTAAGTGACTGCGGTTTTTCAAAGAAATTATGCTGAAAATAAATAGCCACCATCCACCTTCAGCAGAGCTGACAGATCTTCACATGATCAACAGCTGCTGCCTTTAATGAACTGAAAAGAAATGTTTCTGTGAGAGGCGGGCAGGAGGGAGGTCTGGAGCTGTGCACAAAAGCCATGGGGCGCCCATGGGGCTCTTCCAGTGCCACTCTGAGGTGATCTGCATTTGGGTGACACATGGGTGTGTCACTGCTGGCTTTCACAGAGGCCATGCTGGGAATGAGGGGCCCCTGTCATGGCCATCCTTCCCTTTTGGCAGATGACTCTGACTGGGACCCACTCTGGGGAGCTCTCCGAGAAATCTGGAGCTGGGCCTGGAAGTGGCTCTGTCCTTTTTGGCTCAGGGCAGCAGAGGGGCAGCTTTGGGTATGGCTGTATCCCAAAGGGAGATGGAGATTGTGACCTGCAGTGCCACACAGGGGTGAGTCAGGTCAGCAATCCCAGGGTGGCCTGGCCCAGTCCTGATGCTCAGCCAGGACAGTGGCTTTGGGGTCCAGTGCCAGAAGGAAACACACTTATGAAGGTTCTCCCAGAGAGTGGCTCTGTGGGAGGGGTGTCTGAGCCCCCCCTGCCCAGTGGGGCAGGTCAGAGCTGCATTGCTCCACTGAATGCAGGCCCTGCTCCTGCCACCCTGGGATTGCTGACCTGATCCCTGTCTGGCACTGCAGGTCACCAGCTCCATCTGGCTTTGGGAGGGCGTGGTAAGATCAAGGATATCCCCAAGCAGCCAAAAGCAAAAGAGGCAGCTGGAGGAAGAAGAGGCCTGGAGTTTTGGCCATAAGAAGGTGGGAGGAGAGGCAGCAGGTCAAGGTGTGCCAGGAACCTGGGCTAGGGGAGAGGAACACCCTGCAGAGGACTCTGATGGACTTGGAGCCTGGAAGGGCTGGGGAGAAAGTAACAGCAAAAGAGGGAAAAACATCCCTCCTTTGGGAAAGACCAGAAACTTCCTTCTGGGAGAAGGCAAGCAAACCTTGAAGAGGGAGAGGAGAAGGTGCTGCTGGAGAGGATGGGGAGATTGGAGCACATGTGGAGGCAGGAGGAGGAAATCTGCAGGAGTCAGGGTGAAGGAGGAGTCTCCCTGCAAAGGGGCACTGGGAACTTGTGAGAGCAAATGAGGTGCAGGCAACACGTCTGAGTATCTGTCTTTTTGTTGTACTCCCTCAGCTGCTCTTTACATTTGCCTTTGATGAGTCCTTTTTTTTTATGAATAAGAACAGGGCCTGAAGTTGTACGACCAAGGAAGAGGGAAAAAAAGTGTGTTAACAAGTTTCCAGCTCCAGAGGAGAAGTTCCCACCTTGTCAGCTGGGACAGGAAGGAATCAATGTGTCCTGAGGCTCTAGGTCTGTAAATCCCACCTTGGATGTGAGGTGACTCCCTTCTGGGAGCCCAGTCTGTGGGACTGGTTTCTTAGAAATCCCAAAGTCACTGTATTTATTATCACCTCTTCCATGGTTTCCCTTCAGGAGCCAGGCTAGAGAGGCACAGGCAGCAGCTCTGGGCTCCCAGCAAGAGCAGGGGAACATGGATGGTGCCTCCAGAGCCAGATCCCAGCCCCTGCATTGTGGCCACTTCCAGGACTGGCACTGGCAATTTACAGCTCTTAATTCCTGTGAGCCAGGATCCTGATAAATAAATCACTAGAGATGGGTGAGGAATGAATTATCCATCGGCTCTGAGGAGCTGTGGAGAGGGGGACACCACTCACACCTTCCCCACAGCTGCCTCCCCCAGTGTCCCCAGCACTGGGATGCACGCAGGGACTCCCCTGCATCAATCACTGAGCTCAAGCCCAGCATGTAGAAGAGAGAAAACATCAAAAGGACACTTTGACACGTATTTAACATTTTATATATTTTGTATAAAATAGAATAAAGGAGTGTTTTTTAAATATTCATCTCCTGGGAAGGCGGCTGGGTGGATAAAAGGCTTCCAGTCTGCAGGGAAAACGGGGGGAGATGGGGCTGATGTCTGTGTTCTTTGGCTGGTGAAGGAGAGAACAGGAGATTCCTGAGAGTGCTTAGGGTGTCCTGCGGCTGCTGAGGGTGAGTGGAACAGGGAAGAGGCCCCAGGCTCTCCCTACCAAAGCCACATTTGGAAATTCAAAGGTGTCAGTTCTACCTCCCAGGATTCAGTCACAAGTCTTGTTGTGGGTGAGATTCTTGTCAGGGCGCCAGGGTCTGGAGTCCTGCTGGGAATTGTGGTTCTCAGCTTGGATTTCACAGAGGAACATTTAAAGCCTCTGCCCTGGAGAGGTTTGGAATTGCTGTCACAGCACAGCTCAAAGGTTTGGACATGGGGGGATAAACAGTTGGGGTTTTGGGTCTCTTTGTTTGCTTGCTGTATTTTTAGCATTCTGTTGCAAAACCAGCCTCAAAACTCAGGGCAGGGGAGAAGACTGAATGTCTGAGTTTTCATATTTGGTCCAGTGGTGCAGATACCCAGAGGGGCTGCACCACAGATGTTCAGAAAGAGCACAGCTGAGAGCAGGCGTATGAGATATGGGATACAGGATACGGGAAATGGGATACAGGATATGGGATCACCCTCATGCACCAGCCTGGATCTCTTCTTCCTCCATGTGCAGCAACCAACACCTGGCACACAGAAGAGCAGGACAAAACCTATTTATAACCCCCAAATTCTTCATCCCATTCTACCCTTTAATATCCACCTCTGATCCCACAGGTGATCCAGTTCCTCTTGAGATATCTATATCTATCTATATCTATATCTATATCTATATCTATATCTATATCTATATCTATATCTATATCTATATCTATATGTCTATATCTAATCTATATCTAATCTCTATCTATTTCTATACCTATTTCTGTATCTCAGCTGCCTATATCTGTATATCTGCAGAGCTTGCTGTATTCCCTGTTCCAGAGTAGACACGAGGCTCTTCCCTCCACGTTCTGCTTCCTTCTCTCAAGGGGCCACACAGGGCCCTGGGCTGTGAGAGGTGTTGAGCTGTGAAGGTCTGGACTGGCTTTTCCCTGTTCTCCCATTTAGTCCTAAATGTGTCCATGGATAGTAAAAGCTTCCTCTTCTCTGGGCAGAGTGCTGCAGGGTGGGCAGTGGTTCCCATGTGCCCATGTGACACGTGGGATGACTCTTCTCCTTCCTTTGCTGACCAAGAACCCCAAATCTTCTTGCTGGCCTAAGTGACATCCCACTCCTTTCACTCCCTTGTCATGTGTGAATCTGTCCATGGATGGTCATGCTGGGGACAAGGACAGAGTCTGGGGCAGATGCCAGGCACTGGGACAGCCAAACCAGGCCCCTAGTTAGTCAGAAGAATAACATCTCATCTTTCAAACCATTCCCATTTCCATTCCCTATCTTGTTTTCCATGAAAAATGTGAAAGCACTAATAGAAAACTTCCCACTGAGGTTTCTTGTTTTGACTAAAGATCGATTTTCCATTGAGCAGATATTTTAAACCAATATTTCTGTCTGCTGTATGAGGGATCAGTCACACTGTGGGGAGGGAGGGCACAGTGACTGTCAGAAATGCTTGGGCTGGTGACAGAAACCATCTGCCCTGAGCCCCCTGGGCAGCACCGTGTGAGCTGGGACAGGTCACTCTTCTTTTCCTTAATGCTGGAGAAAGATGAGGTTAATGTGGTTGATTCACCAAGAGAAGTGCCCTGAGTGGGGTTGGATGCTCTGGGACACCTTGGAAGGATTTGGTGATCTTAGAGATCTTTTCCAGCCTTAATGATCCTGTCATTCTGTGGCTGAGGAACAGCAGCACTCCCCAGGTTTCAGTGAGTGATGCCAGCTCAGTTGAGTAAGGTACCTCCCCTCTCCATGGCTCCACACCCGTGTGGCAGCAGCAGGGCTCAGCCATTCCCTCCTGGAGCAGCAGGGTTTGCCTGCTTGGCTTATTCCTTATGTGTCTTGCTCCTCTGCAGGAGGGAGGCAATGGTTAAATGGACCCCACAGGAGAGAGGAAATCACTCCTGTCCCAAGATCATCTTGGGCAGAGGCATTTCTGACCTGCAAGGCAGGAGGTAGAGCATAAAGAAGCCCCAAAAGGATTAACAGCCAGACATCCAGAGAGCCAGAATCTGAATTATCTGTGGATAAAACTTCCAGGAGTGAAACTTCCCAGGACTGTGCAGTCTGCTGCTGCTCAAGAAGCCTGAATTGGCTGAAAGGGAGCCTGGAAAGCTGGACCCACTCACAAGGGCTCTGTAGGCGGGGGAGAGCTGTTAATGAGCCTTTTCATGTCTGTTCTATCTGATCTCATTCTCTTCTGTCACTTTGATTTTTCTTTCTGCGTAAAGTTAATGCAGGTTATAAATAATATCGGTCTCTAGAACTGACTGATCTTCTTTGGGGAGCTCATTTGGGGAAAAAGGCAAGGCAGAGACACCTCAAAGTTGTGTCTAAATTGGGGTCCCGTCACAACTGCACAGGGTGCATCACACACGGTCTGCAGCCGGTTTCCAGGCTGGGAGGAAGAAAGGGTTGAGAAGGGATTGACAAAGGCACAGGAAACCTGTGCAGGATGGGAGGTTAAAGTCGTTTTGCCTACTCTGTCTTTTAGAGGAGTCTGAGGTACAGCTTGGGCTGTTCTTTCAGGCCTTGTGTGGGAGAAGGTTTCTAGCACTGTAAAGATTTTCCAGTCCCTTGGACAAGGACAGGATATTGCTGAGGGAAAACAGTCAATGAAATTGAAATATAGAGGAGTTCTCAGAGAGGGAGACAGTGGTGGGAGGTGGAAAGCTCTGAAAGCTCTTAGAAACCTCCTTCCAGCTACAGCTGGTGCCCAGGTGAGTATGTTCCCTCTAACTGTGCCATTCTCCACCAGACTGAGCCGTGCAATGGAGTGAGGAATCCATGAACCCACTAACCCAGCAGTGGGGCCAGCAGAGCCCTTGGGGCTGTGTGCCTGCAAAGTGCTGCTCCACCTCAACCACATTCATTACTGAACCTTGTCTCCCCTTTTATTTCTGATCTTTTCCTGCTCAGGCTGCCCAGTTTGGACACTGTGACAGCCACAGGCTGAGCCAAAGCTTGAGGCGCCACCCCAGCCAAGCACACAGAGCAGGTTGGCCTTTGGGATCACACCCCATGGCCCCACTGAGCAAATTCTGAGATGAAGTTTGAGGCTGAGGACAGCAGAAAAATAAATTACAGAATCTTGCTCTGCAAAGTCTTGCTCTGTGCACTTAATGCATGGCTGGGTTGTTGGTTCTGCAAAGGAAAGCTGGGGAGCATCTGTCCACATGTTCAGAAGATTGCAGATCCATGGAATGGTTTGGCTGGGAAGGGGCCTTAAATCCCACCCAGTGCCACCCCAGCCATGGCAGGGACACCTCCCACTGTCCCAGGCTGCTCCAAGCCCCAATGTCCAACTTGGCCTTGGGCATTGCCAGGGATCCAGGGGCAGCCACAGCTGCTCTGGGCACCCTGGGCCAGGGCCTGCCCACCCTTCCAGGGAAGGATTCCTTCTCCACATCCAACCCAAATCTCCCCTGCCTCAGCTGTTGTCTCCTTCTCTGCTTCCTCTGGCAGTTAAGGAGCACAAATCTTCTCTGTCCTCTGCTCCTCCCATTGGCCATAAAAGTGTTCTGCTGATCAACCACCTATTGCAAAGTCAGGGAAGGAGAGATCTAGGCAGGGAAGGAGGGTGCCAGCCAGGGAAGTGCTCCTCTGCACCTTTGGCTCCATACAAACAGTGCTAGGCTTGGAAAGCAGGAAAATGGGAGTGCTGGTGGGAGCCTCCTCCTGTGGGAGCTGCTGTGCACATGGACAGAGCTGTCCGAGTGGCTGGTGTGGACAGGGTTAGTGCTAATTGAGAGTGTTAATCAGCTCCTGGGGGTGGTTCCTCCAGATGTCCCTTCTGTTGGCCAAAGCAGCTGCTGGAATGGAGCCAGTTGGACAGGCTGGGGTGGGCAGGATGCCCCAGGGAGGGGGCTTGTACAGAGGGTGCAGCCTAAAATTCAGTGTTTGTACAGGGGGAGCAGCACATGGCTGGGCTGAAGGTGTCAAAACAGGGCCCTGGTCTCAGTGATGACAGAGCCAGGAGCATCCAAAGCAGGGGGAGATCCTGGATGGATGACCCTGGAGAAATTCCATCTGAGTGAAGGACACAGTTTGCTTTTCAACATGGAGGCCTCAGTGCCTGGGCATGCCATGAGGGCCAGGGTTTGGAGTTTAACTTGACAAGACACACATTAACTCCTTAATGTTTAATAATCTGCTAAATTAACCCAGGGGGTTTAACAGAATGCCAGAATAGTCATGGTTGGAAAAGACCTCTATGATCACCAAGTCCAATGTCAACCCAGCACCACCACAGTGGTAACCACTAAACTGTGTCCCCAGGTGCCACATCCACATGGTTTTTGAACTCTTCCAGGGATGGTGACTCCCCACTGGCCTGGGAGCCTGTGACAATACTTGCCAACCATTTCAGAGATTAAATCTTATTTAATGTACAATCCAAACCTCCCCTGGTGTGACTTGAGGCCATTTCATCTTGCCTGTCACTTGCCAGGGTGAAGGGATTGATGCCCACCTCATTTTGGGGTAACCAGCTGTGCATGGGGTTAGCAGTCATTTGGACAGGACCATCCCCAGTGCTTGCTTGAGGTCTCAGTCAGGTGATGGAAAAATAAAACTAAAGCTGGGGATTCCTGAAGAGCTAAAAGTTCACTGAGAACAGCAGCTACACCCCAATGGTGTCACCTGAGCTTCTCAGGTGTGTGGGGAGCCCTGGCAGTGAGGTGGGCAGAGCAGAGCAGAGCAGAGCCAGGCAGAGGATCAAAGCCCCTGAGGTCCCTTGGCAAGGAGCAGTGGAGCCCATGAGCTTTGGGCAGATTTAGGGGGTGTGATGGGGTGGAGGGGACGTGGGGAAAGCTGTGCCATGTCAGTGGGTCTCATACTGTGAGCCGGCTCTTGGTTAGACCCCAGTCATACCTGTGGACTCAGCTATCCCACGAGGTTCTCCTCTGCCCTCCCAGCACTGCTGCCTTTCTAGAGGAAATGCAGTGAGCCAGCAGGACCTTCTGGAAAATCCACATAATGCCCTCAGTGCTCTGGCCCTGCTCTGAGCAGCTTGAAGGAGCTCTGCGGTCTCTACCTCTTTGCTGTGGCACTGAGAATGCTCCCCATGTCCTCACTGTGCTGCTCTGTCCCTCCCTGCAGCTCCTGGAATTACTCAGGGTTTATTTGCAGCTCCCCTGGCAGTGTTGGACGAGTGCTGTCTCTGCTGCCCTGGCACTCCTGAGCTCCCAAGGACCTGCTGGCTGAGGACTTTGCTCCTTCTCTGCACTCACATCAGGCTGGGAAGCTTTAATTTGCTGCCTTGCAGTTCTTGCAGCCTCTCCCCTTCCTTGCTTAGTTGCCTTTCCCTCCTCTTGGCTGTCTGCTGGGTTGGATGAGTTTTTTCCCCAAACTGTCCTCACTTTTATTTACGGGGCGATTTGCATTTTATTATTTTCTGCACACACTTCAGAGCTTTCTCCTGCATTTATCTTTCCTCTCTGGGGTTCCTTGCTTCCTTCTGTTCAGCATCATCCACAGGGCTCTACCCTTGCAGCCCTGGCTCAGCTCATTTCCAAACACTTTTCTGTCTCCCTGCCTGAGTCTGAAGTCTGGACCACCTGGAGGCTCTCAGCAGGTGCCCTGATTTACTGCTTCAGACCTTTTCACTATTTAAATCCACACACTGCAGCTGCTCCTATTCTTAGCTCTGACCTGTGCTCCTTTATCCAGCTCTACCACAAAAGTGGTTTGTGGTTGCCTTTTATTTTTTTCCCCATTTTTAAAAATTTATTTATTTATATATTTTAAAAATTATTTTTCCATGTGGGTGAAAGAAGAACTGCTGTTCCCACTGGATTCCCACTCTGACCGTAAAGAGAGCCTGGTTAGAAGGATGCCCAAACACTTCTGGCTTTTTGGATTTGAAGCCTTTGACAGATTCTCCTTTCCACATTTTCCTTAAATCTGTAAAGCAAAACTGCTCTGCTCTGCTGCCTCCTGAGCACGTGGGGAGTGTGCCTTCCCCAGCTCCTGCCTGTCAGAATTCCTGTTTCATCCCCTGACCTGTCACTGCAGGGCACTTCCCAGCTCCCCAGCTGGCCCTACAGCCTGACAGGAGAGGGAAGAGGATAAAGTGTCAGGGATCCAGGACTGCCTGCTGGGAGCAGCGGGCGTTTGGGGCCCTCGGCAGCGCCTGCGCTCCCTTGCCAGAGTGGCGGAATTCTAACTTGGAAAGGAGCTTTTAAAGCAAACTTTGCCTCACTGAATTTCCCTGCTTTGGACAGGACTGTGGGCCATGGGATTCCTCTTGGGCAGCAGCACAGTGGCAAGCTGGGGAGCACATTTCTGCTGGGTTAGAGCTGGGTTCAGTTCAGCTCGTGTGACGCCGGCGGCCCTGCGCCTCCATCGCCACCAACCCCACTCCCTGCAGGGAAGTGAACAGCTCAGCCCCTTCCCAACCCCCCCAGAGCTGAAAGCTGCAATAACAACAATAATAACAATAATAAGAGTAATGGATTTAACAGCAAGATAGAAGGATGTGGGGGACTTCCCACTGAGACTGAAATGTCCCAGGACCAGACTGGTCCACGTTCTGTGCTTCAAACAGAAAGATCATATATTTTTGGCTATAAATGCTTCTTATTGGAAAAATAATGGGGTTTTTCAGCATCTTTCCTCCCCCTCCCATTTTCTCCTCTCTCTCTATCCCTTTCCCCTCAGTTCCCAATACTGTTTTCAATATCATCACAGAGCATCCTCAGTTGGAAGGGACCCACAAGGACCATCCAGTCCAGCTCCTGGACCAATAAGAGCTTCTATTTCAGCAGTAGGTTTAAACCCAAAATTTTGGTAAAGATTCAAGTGTGTAATTTTTATATTTTAGTATTCCTTTTTTATTCAATTATATAACATTTTAATATTAAGTTTTTTTTTACTTATGAGGTTTAATTACTTTTCCTCCCCTTCCAGCCTGTTTCCTAATGACAGGACATTTCTTTTATCAGCCTTTTCCCAGACTGTCTATCTGCCCATTTCTCTGATGTTTATTTATCACTCCCACCTACTTTGACATCACTCCTCCAAAACCCCCACCCTTTTCAAACTGTTTTACCAATTTCAAAGAATTTTGAGGCAGGACAGGATCTGAAAGTTCAGTTCTTGATTTAAAAGCTGCAATTATTGCACTCGATTATTGCTCCCTCCTTTGTCTCCTAGGCTGGGTTCCTGCATGGATAGGTTTAGGAAGGGCTCATGGCTGTGGAATTATTTGGAAGCTCTCTCAGAAGAGAAATGTGAGGGGAACATGAGGAAGATCTAGTGAGATGCAGATAAGGAGGGATTAAAAGCTATCTATAAAAATAGATTTTAGTTCTGATGGTTACTGAACAAGTTTTTTCTTCCTGCCCTTTTATTTGTGCTGAGTAGGGAAGCAGGTGGGCCCTATATTGGTAATTTTATTTTCTCCTCCATGAAAGGATGTGGAAATGAGTTCTGAGCAAAATGATGGGTAGAAAAGTTTATTCCTTCTGTTTTAATTGGTCAGTGAAAGGTGTTTAATTTGATTTTTCTTTCTAATCCAAAAATGTGCTATTTGTAAAATTCATACGATGCAGAGTATAAAACCTCACAGATCCAGCACTTGTCCTAAATTCAATCCAAGTTTTAACCATCTTTTCCATAGTATTATTAAAATTCCAGGTATTAGCAATCCATTGATTCATTCCCATTAGAAGGAGCATTTGCATTATGCATTTTCTCCATTTCCTAGGTGAATAAGTAACCAACCCTTAGACAAAACATTATTGAGTAATATATTCCATGGCCAGAGAAGGGGGAAAAGGATCCTGAGACTAAAATGGGTAATTCTTTAAATGGCAAAAGGAGATTATAGCCAAAATATCGCCTGGCTGGATTTCCACTGCAGGAATAGTTTTATCTCTTGATTCTGAAAACCTCTTTCAAAGAAGAAAAAAACCCCTCCCCAAACAAACAAACAAACAAAAACAACAAAAAACAAAAACCACAAAAAACCCCTAAAAAACCCCCAAACCCTAAATGAAAATACAAAACTAAAAAAAAAAAAGGCAAAACACAAAACAAAGAAAAAAACCCCCAAACTGAAAACAACAGCAATAACAACACACACACACACACACACACACAAAAAAAAAAAAACCAACAAAAACACAAAAACCAAAAAAAAACCAAACAAAAACACAAACAAACAAACAAAACCAAAACCCACCCCAAACCAACCAACCAACCAACTAAACTAACCAATCCAACAAAAAAACCTCCCCAAAAAAACCAACCCCAAACCTGTAGGGACTCATTTTAACTGTACACTACTTCAATTCTCAGATACTTCTCAGATTCAGGATGATTTTGAATAAAGACTCACCCAAGGGTACATCTTGATTGATTTAATTTCCATCCTTTACACTTATTTTAAATATATTTTCAATCACAGAGGATTTTTTTTCTCCCAATGTGAAATTTTTGGCCAGTTCAGTTTTTAAAACCACTGGGGATTTTAGGGAATTGAGACAGAAAGAGTTTAAACATTAAACACCTTTATGCTCCAGGCAACTGGTGTGTGCTCTGGGTTTGGAAGGGGAGAGCAGGAGCCCTCTGGAGCAGGATTTACAGTTCAGGTGCAGAGGGAGAGTCCGCCCCTCCCAGCTGAGACAAAATGAAGGGGATGAAGCATTTTCCTCTGTAATTACCCATGAAAAAGCCTCTGCTTGCAGGTTGATTCTTGGCCCTGCTCGGGTGGGTGCAATGCACTGATCCCACACTGTTCCTGCGCTGCTCTGCCTCTCCCTGCCCTCCATCCCACCCTGTCAGGGCCAGATGGGATGGGAAAGGGGCCCTTGGATCCACCTTGGAGCTGGCTCACCTCCCTCCTGTCCCCTGTCCCCAGCTGGCTCCTGGTCCCACTATTGCCTGAGCAGGGTCAGGGGTGTCTGTCCCTGCCTTTTGTCACCGTGTCTGGGTGTGGCACTGTCACTGCAGTGACCTGGGGGGACTGGGGCATCCTGGAAGCAAACAGGCCACGTGAAATGGGCAGATAAAGCACAGCCATGATGGACTTCTGTGCTTGTAGTTGGACTTGATGATCTTGGAGGTCTTTTCCAACCTTAATAATTCTATTATTCTGTGTTTCCAGTTCCTCTTCAGAACCACTGAATCCCCTGGAGGACCCTCAGCTCCTGGTCATTCCTCTGAAAACACCTCTACTGCCCCAAATCAGAGAATCCCAGAATCTCCTGAGCTGGAAGGGACCCCCAGGGATCATGGATCCAGCCCTGTCCCTGCCCAGACCCCCACCAATCCCACCCTGGGCATCCCTGGCAGCGCTGTCCAAAGGCTCCTGGAGCTCTGGCAGCCTCGGGGCCGTGCCCATTCCCTGGGGAGCCTGGGCAGTGCCAGCACCTCTGGGGGAAGAACCTTGCCCTGAGCTCCAGCCTGAGCCTGCCCTGCCCAGCTCCAGCCCTGCCCTGGCTGCTGTCCCTGGCCCAGGGAGCAGGGACACCGTGAGCTGCTCCATGGCCAGGCTCTGGAGCTGTGTTATCAATCAGCCTTGGCCACTCTGAGCAGGCCAGGGCTGAGATGTCCATGCTTTTCATGCAGAGAAGAACCAACAGCATTGAATTCCATCCCTCAGCTGCAGGATTTGTGACACCTCCTGTCTCTGGGACCTCTCCCCCTTCCCAATGTGCCTGGAGTTCACTCAGGCAGAGGGGCCTGCAGAGGAGCCCGTGTGATCCCAGCAGTCTTTGTTCTCCATTAACCCCAGCTAAAATTGAGTTTTGCTCAGTGCAAGCAAGTTCACACTCTTTCTAAGAGTTCTTTGATGATCAAATGTTTTCTTATTTTATGAAGTTTTTGCTCCTATCCCAAGATGAAGAATTTCCTAATGGAATCAGCCAGGTTATTATTTCTCACAGCCCCTGCCATAGCCCAACAGTGTTTGTTCTCAGTCTGGCTTCTCAGATTTGACCAGACTTATCCTTGCAGAAGGCATGAGGAGTTCAGGATCCTTAGCGGCCAAATCTACCACAGAACCACAGAATCTCTGAGGCTGAAGCCACATTAGGAGGTGCTCTAATCCAAGCCCTGCTCGAGCAGGTTCCCCTGAGCAGGTTGTTCAGGACCATGGCAGGTTTTGGATATCTACAAGCTGAAGAGTCCACAGCCTCTCTGGGCTTGACCTTCCTCAGAATGGAAAAAAAAAAAAAAATCTTTAGTCAACTTAATGGACTTTTGCTGGACTCATTCCAATAAATCCATATTTTTCTTCTTCTGGGGGGTACAGAACTAGGCCCAGAACTCCAAATGTGGCCTCTCCAGTGCTCAGCAGAGGGAAGGACAATGTCTCCTGAGCTGCTGGCCATGCTCTGTCCAGCACAGCCCAAGGACAGACTTTGGCCTCCAGCACTGCGTGGGTGCATCCCCATGGCCCTTCCCTGCAGAGATGGCTGGGCCCCAGCCTCTGCTGCTGCCTGGAGTTACTCCCCCCCAGGGACAGGAGTTTGCATCCCCCTTGAGATTCCTTCATGAGATTCCTCTCTACTCAACTCTCCAGGCTGCTGAGGGCCCCTGAATGGCCCACAAACATCCCAGCACCATCTGGGCTGTCAGCCACTGCTCCCACTTGTGCCATCCCAGACTGGCTGGCTGATGGGGCACCCTGGTCCAAGCCATTAATGAAGTTTTTAGCTAGGATTGACAACAGCAGTGACCAGGGGGCACCTTCAGTGATTTACCCCCCACGGGACCTCGTGCTGCTGACAGCAATGCTCTGGGCCCTGTTCCTGGGCTGATGGGACACTGGCATAAATTTCATATTGGTTCTGAATCAGTCTCATCTCCAGGGAACAAGCAACAGGATGAGAGGAAATGGCCCTGAGTCTCAGTAGGAGAGGTTTAGACTGGATATCAGGGAATTTTTTTTCACAGAAACATTTGTAAAGCATTGACACAGGCTGTCCAGGGCAGGGGTGGAGCCCCCATCCCTGGGAGTATTCAAAAAAT
The DNA here is from genome assembly GCA_013389925.1 of Aegithalos caudatus. Lineage (NCBI taxonomy): Eukaryota > Metazoa > Chordata > Aves > Passeriformes > Aegithalidae > Aegithalos > Aegithalos caudatus. The sequence continues at coordinate 48,897 of WEIU01022166.1, forward strand.
GTGTGGATGTTACACTTGGGGACACGGTTAGTGGTGAACGTGGTGGTACTGGGTTGATGGTTGGACTCAATGAACTTAAAGGTATTTTCCAACCTTAACAACTCCGTGATTCTATGATTTAAATGCTCACTTTTCATCCTGTTTCACATTTCATCCACTTTCCAGTTATACTTCAGGAATTTCAGTCCATTAGTCTATTTTACCTCTTGTATTTAAAAAAAATGGACAAGAATTGTGCTAGTAACCAGTGACAGCGGCGTGAGACTGAATCCAGCAGGATGAGCTCGCTCCTGCTCCTTTGGGCACAGATCACTGCTGGAGAACAGCCCTGGGCTCTGCCACTCAGCAGCTCCTGCCAGCAGCTGTCACAGTTGGCAGCTGTTTGACACCGTGGGCATTTCCTGGTGCCTGGATAAGAATTGATGGGAATTTGACTGAGTGCAGGATGCAGGCTGGCATTAAACCTCCCCGAAGAATGAGGTTAGCTGACAATTACTGCTCCGTGAGCAAGCCAATGAAAGACTCACTTTCTGTCCAGAGAGACTAATTATAAAATGGGAGCCAAGAGGGAAAACAAGCACTCAGGGTGGATGAAAAGGAAATTGTTTGGGGAACAATAATCCACAATGCCTCAGCATATAGGTTTCCTCATACTGGCTTGATAACTCTGATGTTTAATTTGTTGGGGAGCAAGAGGGACATCTCTCTAGTGGGTCTGACCTTCTTCTTGCTCTTTTAAAAAGAAGCTTCAAATATTGCAAGTTAATATTTCTTGGAGAAATATGATGTCTAATCAAAATCCAGTGGTTTTTAGCCACAAAACGTTGGGGGACGTGGAATTGTATCAGTAGTTATTCGGCTCTGTCTCTCATGTGCCTTCTTCTGTGGAAAGGCTTCCTTGAAAAAAGCTCTGCTTGTGTTTCTCAAGGTCCTGCTTCCCCAGGCTTGGAGAATTTCCCCTTTTGAGTTGGTTGGCACAGTTTTCATGAATTAAGAAGGCTTGAATTTGGGTCATTTGGTTTCACCAGATGATAGGTGGGACCTCTCAATATTTAACTGGATAGCCTTGCACATTTAATGTAAAGAGGAGCAGATATTTATCCTCACTGAGTGTTCCCAGCTGTTTCCTCCAACCTGTACCTTACAGATTGGTCCCCAGTGTGGGTGACACAAAACCCTCCCAGATTTCTCCTCCCAGAGCCACGGGTGCTTTCATGCATGAGGAAGCATTGTCCAAAGGCCAAGGTGAGGTGAGAGAACAGGAGAGACCTGTTCTTTTCCAGGTCCTGCCAATGTCACCTGAGAGTGGGAGCAGCCACTGTGCCCTTTTCCACGGGCTGGCACCCAGCAGGAGTGTTGCTTCCACACTGGTGGATGTCCCTCCTGGGCAGGAACACCTGGGCTGCTTTCCCTTGGTGAGGAAGGAGAGCAATCACCCACCTTAGCCAGTGCCAGCTGCTCTCCCCTGGGCTGTGACTCCCCTGCACTCAGATCCATCTCAAGCAGCACCACTGAAGTTTCTTTCTGTGTGTGAAGCTTTATGAAAGCCCAGGGGCCCCTTCCTGCTCTCACCTGCATGTGGGAGCTGAGTCACGAGGACATGGCTGGGCCCATGTGCTGTGTCTGAGGAGGAGCAGAGCCCACTTGCTCTGCAGCCTAACCATGCAGCTTCTCTGGGTTGGGTTTTTGTTTTGTTTTGCTTTGCTCATAGGTGCACAGCCATCTGCCCCTCTACTACAGAGCTGTCTGCCATCTGTCCTAGCAAAATAAAATAACTGTAAACTCCAAATGCTCATGATCTGCACAGTTAACAGCTGAGATGTTCCTGAGCCTGCAGAACAGGAGGCAGCAGAGCCATCATCTGCTCCAGCAGCTCTCACTGAAAGGTTTGTGTCTAACCCGGGTGTTTGGGCACATTTGGCCAAGGCAAGGTTTAAAGGATGGAACAAGCAGAGCTGTGACTTTGGGCTGTGCTCATGGCACAAGCCCTGTGTGGAGAGAGGTCTGCTGCCCTCACCACAGGGGCTTCAGTAACAGGGAGCTGCTGCAGCTGCTGTGGGTACCCAGGAGCTGATGCTCAGACAGAAAGGATCACGGAGTCATGGAATTATTAAGGGTGGGAAAGCCAGCCCAGCCCATCGAGTCCAAGCTGTGCCTGATGCTCACCCTGTCACCAGCCCAGAGCACTGAATGCCCCATCCAGGCCTTCCTTGGACACCTCCAGAGATGGGGACTCCAAACCTCCCCAGACAGCCCCTGCCAAAGCCTTTCCATGCAAAAACTCCTCCTGGTGTCCACCCTGGGCCTCCCCTGGCCCAGGCTGAGGCCGTTCCCTCTCCTCCTGTCCCTGTTCCCTGGGAGCAGAGCCCGACCCCCCCGGCTGTCCCCTCCTGTCAGGAGCTGTGCAGAGCCACAAGGGCCCCCCTGAGCCTCCTTTTCTCCAGGCTGAGCCCCTTTCCCAGCTCCCTCAGCCTCTCCTGGGCCTCCAGCCCCTTCCCAGCTCCCTGCCCTGCCCTGGACACGCTCCAGCCCCTCCAGGTGTCTCTTGCCAGGAGGGTCCCAGAGCTGCCCCAGCCCTGGAGGTGCCCCAGCAGTGCCAGCACAGGGGACAGGCCCTGCCCTGCTCCTGCTGCCACCCCGGGGCTGGCACAGCCCAGCTGCCCTCGGCCTCTTGGCCACACCTGGGCACACCTGGGCACACTTGGACTTGTGTCCAGACACTGTCATCAGCACCCCCAGGGCCTTTCCTGCTGGGCAGCTTTGTAGAAAGGTGGATTTGAGGGTAGCAAACAAGTCCACGTCCAAGTGCAGAGCTGGACTCCTGCTTGGACAGTGCTGCAGGTGACCATGGCCCTCCACCACATGCAGAGGGGCTCTCTCTGGAGGGCTGAAGCCCCGGGCAAGGTCCTCTTTCTCCTGTTTACCTCCTCCTGGGTGTTCTCAGCTGCCCCAGGACACAGCCCAGACACCCCACAGGAGAGGCTGTGCCACAGCTGCTCACAGTGCTGGGAATGCTGCTGGAAGAAGCCTCCTACATCCTCAGAATACGGAGTGGGGGTGTCAGCTCTGGGTGAGCTGAAGAGGTAGAAAAAGGCAAAGAATCCCCAACAACCCAAAGGTCCAAGCTCCAGGGAGAGAAGCTGGACATGACCCAGGGGTCTTACTGGTGACCCTTCTATCCTGCCAGGCTGTGCTGCAGGAGAGCACCAGGACATCCCCGTGGGGTGTGGGAAAGCCTGTGGTGGTCACTGGGAGCTGCTGCTGAGGGAGCTCTGACCTCTGGAATAACAGGCCATGAAGCTGCAAGGACAATTCCCTTGACTCAACAGGCAAAGCAGTTTCTTCCCATCACGTTTTCTCTCTGACAGCTCCCTTCTTTTAGTTGTGCCATCAAATCAGCTCAGGGAACACCCTGACAATGTGTGTGCCTTCATCCTGTGTGGCACAAGGGGTGGCATGGGGCTCCTGGCCCCACTTTGAGAGTGACTCATGACTGCTCAGGGCAAACTCTGTAGGGAAAGCAGTCCATGAAGAGCTTCCCTCTGCAGGGACTGCTCATCCAGAAGTGTCAAAATGCTGAACAAAACATGTTAATTTACCCAAGAATTTTAATGAGAGGCAAAACAAGATCAACTCTTAAGGCAAACAGAATTGGGATTATTCAGCCTGGAGAGGAGAAGGCTCCAGGGAGAGCTCAGAGCTCCTGGCAGGGCCTAAAGGGACTCCAGGAGAGCTGGAGAGGGACTGGGGACAAGGGCTGGAGGGACAGGACACAGGGAATGGCTTCCCTGTGCCAGAGGGCAGGGCTGGATGGGATCTTGGGCAGGAATTGTTCCCTGGCAGGGTGGGCAGGCCCTGGCCCAGGGTGCCCAGAGCAGCTGTGGCTGCCCCTGGATCCCTGGCAGTGCCCAAGGCCAGGTTGGACATTGGGGCTTGGAGCAGCCTGGGACAGTGGGAGGTGTCCATGCCATGGCAGGGGTGGGGTGGATGGGCTTTGAGGTCCTGTCCCACCCAAACCATTCTATGGTTCTGTGTTTCCATTGCTCAGACATCCCCTCCCTGCAGTCACCAGCCATCCCTCAGGCTGGCAGTCTCATGTGACCACTCACACAGGACTAGGATTTTTTCCAGTTTTTCTCCATTTCCTCTTTGTGGGCAAGGGACAGCCAGCAGCAGGTCCTGCCCTGCTCCCCACACCCCCTCAGGGTGGCAGGGGCACCACAGCATTTTCAGAAATGAAAAACTGGCCCTAAAGGCTCTCAGCTGCCTCCTGGGAGTACGAGTCTGGAATACAGGTGAGAGCTCTGGGGGCCTAAAATGCTCGGGGCAAACTTCTGCTTTAATTTCACTCCACCAAGGACTCCTTTTCGCTTCCTTTCACTCTCAAGATTTTTAATAGCTCTGGCCTTGATCTCTTCACCAGCACATGAATGACAGCTGCAGAAGAAATATAACATTTTAACTGACATTTGTGTTTAGAAGCTCATCTATAATTAGAGACAAGTGAATCATCAGCATGAAATAATTAATTCAGGCCATGCTGCCTTTCTTTCTCGCTGTGAATTTTCCAGGAACAGGTTGCTGTACCCTCGGACCCACTCTCCATTCAGAGCTGGGGCTTTCCTCAGGCAGATTTCCCTTGCTGTGCTCCCTCAGCTCCAGGCTGGGGTTGCCCTGTGTGATGCTCCCTGCCACAGGGACGTGCTGCCATCCCCGGCCCTGGGCCATGGCATGGCTGGGAATTCCATTCCCAAGAGCCGGAGCTGTGCTTTGAAGAGGCTGTGCTGAAGCAGAGTGTGGAGGGCTGGAGCTGAGAGAGCTGAGGGCTGCACCAGCCTCTCTGGGCTCTTCGGCTTCAGACCTGCTCAGGCCATGCTGAGCCCCTCTGAAATCAGAATCCTGCCCCACCTCCTTCATGGCTGCACACACAGTGGATGTGCAGCCCCACAACTCTGCTCAGCACCATCTCCCCAGCTGCTGCCTGGAGAAAAGGAGGCTCAGGGGGAACTTCTGGCTCTGCACAGCTCCTGACAGGAGGGGACAGCCAGGGGGGTCGGGCTCTGCTCCCAGGGAACAGGGACAGGAGGAGAGGGAACGGCCTCAGGCTGGGCCAGGGGAGGCTCAGGGTGGATATTGGGGAATATTTCTCCCTGGGCTGTCTGGGGAGGTTTGGAGTCCCCATCCCTGAGGGTGTCCAAGGACCAATGGATGTGGTATTGGGTGCTCTGGTTGATTTGACCAGAGATAAATATTCCCAGGCTGGAATTGCTGCTCTGGGAGGCTTTTCCAGCTTTACTGGGTCTGTGATTCGTGCACTGAGGCTTGGGGTCACCCCGACACCTTCACTTGCTGGATGGGGCTGCTGTGGGCCTTGCCTGGGCTGCAATGCCTGGGATGGACCATCCAAGCCCCTGGAAGCCCTGCAGAACTGCCTGCTCCGAGCAGCTCTGGTGTGGGCCCACATTTCAGCCTGCAGCTCTTGTGAAATGTGGGTGAGCAGCCCCTGTGGAGAGATGGGAGCTGGTCCTGACCCCTGTGTGGGCCTGTGCCCTGCACCCAGCACGGCGTGGGGGCACAGAGCCAGCTTCTTGTAGGGTGAATTTCACAAAGAATTTCTCTTTCTTACCTAGACTTCAGCATTTTATAGGTACATTTCTCTGCTCTCTAACATTTCTGTTTTAAGTCCTTTTTTTGCTGTTTTGCAGTGAAGTTTATTTCTTCCCAAGAGCCTGACACAAAGTCCAATGAAGCCAAATTTGCCCTGAGTAATTCTTATGTCTTTAACAATCTTAATACAGCTTTTTAACCAGGTCCTGTGGTTTTCATCTGGGACTATCAATAAGCCAGTGCTGACAACTCTTTCAATTTTTATGAACTTGCTATTAGTGGCCCAGACAAAGAACCTGCAGCTTGTGCAGAGCTGTGGAGACTCCTCTAATCCAGTCTCTCTGCTCCACTTGCCTGGGCAATCAGCCACAGCCTGAGAGCTGGGAGGGGATGAACTTCATCTGCCAAAGAGCTGAAATGACAGAAAAGGACAGGAGCTGCAAAGCAATTATTAATTGATGTGGTTTTGATTGAAGTTCTCTCGCGTTGATCATCATTTGCTGCAATGAATGAGGCACATAACACTGAGCATCGACATAACCCTGCTCCGTCCCCATTGATCCCATGTACACAGCACAGTTATTTACATCCCATCCCCGGAAATCGATGGGGAGATCAGATTGCACAGCCTGAGTCCAACTGTGGCACTTGTATTGAGACATGCAGCACCCTGCCACCACCCCAGAGGGATCCATCCCTGGGCTCAGGAGACACCCTGCTGTGGGATACATGGGTGTCTGTGTGGGTATAAAACTAAAAGCAGTAGCTGCCACTCTGAAATCCTGGCCTACCAGCCAATGAGGGCTTTGATAAGATATTTTCTATTAAAATCTGCTGAAATGCTTTTCTAAATCCTTCTTCATCTTCTGTGTGAAGTTTCTGTAATTCATCCTATGGAGATTTTTATACCGCTCCATATGCTTTCCAAGCAGAGCTGTTTTACACAGTTAACAAAACCAGGGGATAAAATTAAAGCAAGGTCTTGCTACACTGTCCTGTTATGGTGCTTTGCCAGCTGACAGCCAAGCTTGGAATCAGCTGTGGGCGGGCTGGTGCACGCACCACCCAAATTCAGAGCAGGGCCTGCGAGGAGCAGCTCTGCTGGGCTGGCACCACCCCGAGCTGCACGGCCTGAGCCGAGCTCCTGACCAGCAACAACCGGGAGAAACCCTGCCTGAAGATGGGAAAACTGAGATGGATATTGGCTGTGGGAGTGGGCAGGGCCTGGCCCAGGGTGCCCAGAGCAGCTGTGGCTGCCCCTGGATCCCTGGCAGTGCCCAAGGCCAGGTTGGACACTGGGGCTTGGAGCAGCCTGGGGCAGTGGGAGGTGTCCCTGCCATGGCTGGGGTGTACTCAATGAACTTGTAGATTGCCTGGCACAGCCATGGCCCCACCTGCTGATCTCCCTTTCAGAAGGACACTTGTCACTTGCCAGGTGCCTTTGGATTTTCTGTCCACATCACCATTCACTGTGTCCTTCAGCAGTGAGGGACCAGCTCTTCCTCTTTCTTCTTTCTGCCCATCTTCCCAAATTCTTCTTGATCCCAGTTCAGAGATTTGTTTTATGTAAATCTGTTTGAAAAGGGTCATCCCTGCACTGCCAACATCTTTCTGCAAACCTCTTTGCAAGGTTTCTAAAATAATCAAATTATTTCCTGGATGATTTCTCAAATTCTGATGAAGTACCTCCACTTCATGTGTTGCTGGTTTGTGGATAACCAATTCTGAGGCTGCAAGAGGCACATGCTGTCTTTCTGCAGTGATCTCTGATTTGCTGAGCCACTTGTTGCTCCTTTAGTGGGAGTTTTTTTTATGTTGGCAATGAAGGATGTCTGACAGTTTCCTAGTTGGGATGAGCCCACTTTTGTGCTGAGTTGTAAGTGGAGCAGTTTGGGGCCTCCAGAGTAAGTTCTAATTTGAATGAGGGAAGAAAAATATGTTTGTGTCTTCTGCAAATGCCTCATGAGTATAAATCTGCATTTTTGTATCAATTGTACAATTCTCTAAAAGTCCTCTGTAAATACCATCACTTAAAAGAAAGACAGATGTTAGATTTGGTATCTTCTTGCCTGTGTGTATGCCTGTCCATCCATCCATCCATCCATCCATCCATCCATCCATCCATCCATCCATCCATCTCTGTGGGTAACTAAACCATTCCAAGGTAAATCCCATCTGCATTCCAATGGAGGCTCCCTCATTCACAACAGCCAAGCCCATGAAAAGCAGATTCTTGCTGTAAAAGTGATTTGCTGCTGGGGGTGAATTACCAGCCCTTGTAAACATTGTGCTTCTGATGTAATTTATCCTCATTTAGCTCCTGTTGTTGTCCTGTGTTGTCTCTGAGCGAGGCAATCCTGGCAGTGTGGGCTCAGGCACGGTGCTGCATGCGGAATGTTGGCAGGGCAGTGTTTGCAGCTCTGCTTCTCTACCTTGTGACACTCCAAAAAGAGCTGTGTTGTGCTGTCACGTTCTCACTAAATAAGGGGTTTAATGTTTGGGTGTTTTTTGTTTTTTTTTTTCCCAAAAACTGTATTCTAGCAAATAAAAGTTAACAGGAATGCATTATTTTCTAGCTGTGGACAGCTATTAATATGGGGCCAAATTTTAGAAGCATTGGTTAGGTTGTTCTGACACTGACTTTCCACATCCCACCCACTCCTCAAACCTGGGCCACCCCTCCCTGCACAGGCCTGGGGCCCTCAGGAGCAGCATCCATCCCTGCCTCGAGGTACCTGCAGATGCTGGAATTCCAGGTAGGAGCATCTTGGGAATACATTAATTAGCATAAATGTTCTCCTTCTTTCTCCTGGAAAGGGACATCACCTCTAATGCCTCATATTAACCACTGGTGTGGCCTTGGGTGCTGGAGTTTACCCCAGTGAGCTGCCTGTGCCCAGAGCAGGTGCTGCAAACAGCCAGTTCCCAAGGGAGCCCCATCCTTGGGACAAAAACTGCTTGGGAATGTCACAGAGCACAGAAAGCAGTGACAGAACTGCAGCTGAGTGAGCCAGACCCCCAGTGTCCCCCTGCTGCTGGATGGGACAGAACGAGGAGACTGGAGTGTCACTGGTCTAAAATGGTGACAGTTCCTGGCTGGGACACACGAGAAGGGGCACTGTGAGAATCAGGCTCCTCCACCTGCCAGATGCCCTCTGTGGCTTGGCTTGAGGCTCCTGGGGCTGCCAGGATTCCCAGGAGGCATTCCAGGTATTCCAGGGACAGTGAAAGGGGCAACTTCCTGTGAGGTTCTGGGGATGACCCCAAGTTCTGTGGGTGATGGGTTGGATTTGTTGCACTGACTGGGGATAAACCTTGGCATGGGACCCTGGTGCTGTGCCACCATGGGGGCACTGGGTGGGTACCCTCCTGCAAAGGCACCAACTAGGAGATCTCATTCCTGGACTTAAGATCCATCTCTCTGCATCCAGTTTTTCCTCTTCCTGCCATGGGCCACACTCATGGAATCCTATCATGGATTTAGAGAATGCTCTGCGTTGGAAGGGAGCTTAGAACTCATCTTGAAACCTCCCCATCCTCCCAGGGAACAATTCCTTCCTAATATCCCATCCATCCCCATCCTCTGGCACTGGGAAGCCATTCCCTGTGTCCTGTCCCTCCATGCCTTGTCCCCAGTCCCTCTCCAGCTCTCCTGGAGCCCCTTTAGGCCCTGGCAGGGGCTCTGAGCTCTCCCTGGAGCCTTCTCCTCTCCAGGGGAGCACCCCCAGCTCTCCCAGCCTGGCTCCAGAGGGGCTCCAGCCCTGGAGCAGCTCTGTGGCCTCCTCTGGACCATCTCCAACAGGTTCCATCCTTCCTGTGCTGGCACCCCAGGGCTGGATCCAGTGCTCCAGTGCTGGTCCAAGACAGGCAGGAGAAGGAGGCTCTGGGCTATGCTGGACTCTGGGATGCCATGTGGGAGTTTTTCTCTGTTATTTCAGGGGATGTGACTCTGGTGTGACACCAAACATCAGCAGCACACGAGCTCTGCCCTGTGGGTTCCCGGCGGTGGGAGATGCGCCAGCCCTGGCTGCATCCGTGATCCTGATTCCCTCCCGCAGAAACTGCAAGGGAGCATCCCCAGCTCTCCCAGGGCCCCTCAGAGTCACTGTGATGGAGAAGGCAGCCCCATAGGGAGCTGTTGGCACACTGGAAATGACTTTCCCAGCTGGGTAAGCCTCCCAGACTCTTTGTACTCCTCACCTTCCTCACTCAGCAGTGCCTCACAGGACTGGAAGTGCACGCTCAACTCTTTTCCTGGGATCCTGCTGAGATCCCTGGACTTTTCCTTGGCTATGGCTCCTGCCTGGAAACCCGCAGGCTTAACGCTGCCTCAGCTGACCTCAATCAAGGGTCATGTAAATTGCATTTTTTAATAATGGAAGTGATTTGGAGCTCCCATCCCTGGTTATTTCCAGGTCTTTGCTCCCGGGTATCGCCCCCTGCTCCAGCCGCACAAGAGGTAACAATTAGGAAAGAAAAAGTAACAATACACACCATTTGCTCCAGGTTTAACAGCCCGGTACGTTGGGTTGGGCTGGGCTGGGGTCCTCTCTTCTCACTCCCGGGCAGGGTCTGTTGTGGGTCAGGGGCTCTCAGGTGTGGGAATGGTGAGAAAGGAGCGTTATCCTGGAGGATGCGGGTGGAGGAGCTGAATGAACCGAGCAGGGCCCAGGCACAGCTCAGCACCTGCACGTCCAGGGCAGGGCAGGGAGCTGGGAAGGGGCTGGAGCCCCAGGAGAGGCTGAGGGAGCTGGGAAAGGGGCTCAGCCTGGAGAAAAGGAAGCTCAGGGGGGCCCTTGTGGCTCTGCACAGCTCCTGACAGGAGGGGACAGCCGGGGGGGTCGGGCTCTGCTCCCAGGGAACAGGGACAGGAGGAGAGGGAACAGCCTCAGCCTGGGCCAGGGGAGGCTCAGGGTGGAATTTGGGAACATTTCTGCATGGAAAGGGTGCTCAGGCCCTGGCACAGCTGCCCAGGGCAGTGCTGGAGTCCCTTCCCTGGGTGGTCCTGGGCTGGCACGGCAGAGATTGGCCGGGGAAGAAGAGCACAGCTCTGCTCTGGGCTTTTGTGGCTGCTGTGGTGGCCACAGAGCTGTGAGCTGTGACCCCAGGGCAGAGGATGTGGGGTGTTCAGTGTCCAGGAGGATTGATGGGCTTTTTGGGAACGCTGCTCTGTGTTCATCCCCCGGGGCTCTGCTGTGGTGACCCTGCCTGATAGGCAGCAGGACAGCAGAGTCATTATCCCAACCCCACCAAAAGAGGAGAGCTCTCTGCATTGTGGCACTTCTGAGAGTGGGCAGAGCCTTCAGCACTTGTTTGGGGAAAACCAGCACATTTACTATATCAGAAACATCTGCCTGTGCCTGGCAGGGCAGTGGGGCAGGACACCCCCAGGCACTTCTCCATCGGTGTGACAGTGACAGGGCTGCATGGTGCTGAAGGACCTGCCTTAGCTCCCAACCACTGAAGGACAGGGGCCCCTTCTCACTAAAGCTCAGCCCAGCCATTTGAGCCAGACCTTTGTCAGGAGAATAAAAGGCAGTTTATAGCTTGGTTATATTCCAGACCACCCTGTGGTATGAGGGTGAAGCCAAAATGGTACCACAGAATGGAATCGTAGGAGATCCTGAGCTGGAGGAAGGGACCCACAAGTGGCACTAAGTCCAACTTACATCCACCAAGACTGAGGACATTCCCAGGAGCTGTGTACAAACTCTCCCACACCAGCCTCATCACCACAGACAGCAGCTTCCAGATGGGAAGAGCTCCCAGCCCATCCCCTGTATCCTCCCCTAGGAGCACTTCAGCTGAGGGAACTCCTGGGTGGCACCTCCCAGGCACCCCCAGCTGCCTGGGACACAGACAACACTCCATGTCCTCATCCTGGCAACACCCACCTCCCAGCCTGGCCTCTCCCTGCCTGCCAGCACCATTCCCATCGCTTTGGCTCTGGCTCTTCCTCATAAGCTTTCTCCAACAGCAGGGAGTTTGGGAAAAGGCATTGGAATTACCCTGTGCTGGAGTTCTCTCCAGGAAAAAGAGCCTTTTCATTTGTCTTCTCCGTTGCTGGCAACTCTGGGCTTGTTCTGGTTTGGATGGAGCAAACAAGACTCATCCTCAGTTGGAGGTGCCATCTCCAGGGAACCTTTCAAACCTCCAGGAACTCTTTATACCAAATATGTTGCTACTTTTATCTGACGTTTTTCTGATCTGCTGCTAGCAAGGAATCCTACACGTATCATTTCCTAGCTCTGGATGCTCTAATATGCTCAAAAAAGAAAGCAGAAGGCATTAAAGTGGTTCTGATACTTGACAAACCGATCTGATTCTGTATTTATGTGAGGCTGAAGCTTTTGGCTGACATTTTTCACAATAAAATATGATAGAAAATATTCATCTGGATGCCATGTTCCATTTTTAAACAGGAGATTCTAAAGAAAGTCCTTAATTTTAGTTCAGAAGTTTGCTGTAATCACACACCCCGACTGCAGAAATGGGAACAGAGGCTGCAAAGGAGAACAGAGCTTTTTTATAACCTTTCTCATTTCTGCTAGGGCGGAAAACTTGTGACAATCTTCCTTAGACTCATTCTCCTGCACGGCTTGAGCGATGGTCCCCCCTGAGCTTGGAGTTTGTGCCTTTATGAAAACAGCTCACAATGATTAATTTTTGTTGTATTTCTCCATGCTCCTTGGTTGAGGTTTCATTCATGAGCTGATGCTGAGTCCTGCAAATGGATTCATTATTCATATGGATGCTGGAGGTGCAGGGAAATAATTTTTACTCTCCAGTGTTACCAAAGGCTGTTTGTTGTCATGACTGACTGGTAATTAACCATTCCCTGCATGTGCTGGGCCAGGTGGGACAACTTCTGCACTTTTACTGGGGTACTGAGACATTTTACTAGGAGAACAACAATTAAAGGTGAATGAAAACCATCATGATTCCCTTTCAGCATCCAAAAGTAGTGCATGCTGAGAAAGTACTGGGAAAACATCAAAAACCACAGAGAAACCAGCAGAAAATAATCAACATTTACCCAGTGTATGTGTGTTAATGGGCACTGGAGGGTTTCTGCAATTTTTCTGAGAAAGGAAAGGTCGGAAATCTACTTTTGATATTCTGAGAAAACTACACAGATTCAGCAGCTGGGGCTTGATGAAAAAGCACGAAGTATCAGCTGACTCAAGAGGGAGGCTGTGAGAGTTACAGACAGCAGGCATTCCCAGGCAGGCAGGCAGCAAACACGCCAGCTGTGAAATCCCTGACACTTCCAAAAGCTGCCTCCTTTCCACAGATACTGATGGCATGGAGAACAAAGAACTCTCCAGGCTCAGGGTGGGTTTCACTGGCACTCGGTGCCTTTGCAGGAGCCACTCCTGCCTGACAAAGTGAGGGAAGAGCCGCCCGTGTTCCGCACAAAGCGGGGTTCATTTGGATAGAAATGAGCTCCGTGCCACAAATAATGGGTTATTATTGCACTCCCTGGATCTCCATTCATCCCCAGCCCATGTGACTCCAGCTACAGCCAAGTCAGTTTGAATTAATTTTTCAAGTGTGGCTCCGTGAGACAATGCATCAGATGTTTTAATAAAACTCAGACAGGCTGCTGCTATCATAGGCCTTTCATGCACTAATTAGGGGCTTCCATTATTAAAAAAACACAGCAATCGGTCCTTCCAGTAATGTCTTTTTGCAGTTCTGATACTCACAGTTCCCTCTTCCGGCACGTTTATAGATCCCTGCCTTTGGTATTTAACATGTAGTACCCTGGTTTGCCCAGGATCAGGGATGGAGCACAGCCAGCCTGTGCCAGCCCCACTCAGCTCAGCTTTGTTTGAGGGGCTCTGGCATCTGCCTGGCTTCCCCCACTTCTGCCTTGCCTTTGCTCTCTAATGGAGCAGAAGGGAATGTCAGGGGGTTTGTTCATTCCTGAAATACACTCTGTGCCCTTCTGGCTCTGTTACCTGCATCCCATGATTTGCTGGAGCTCATCTTTTGCCTTAGATACTGTTCACTAATTTCTTTTTTTTTTCTTCTTCTCATTCTCATTCTCATTCTCATTCTCATTCTCATTCTCATTCTCACTCTCATTCTCAGTATTTTCCAAACATTACAGTGCAGTTTCCATGAGGGTTAAAGCATCCCTGGCATTTCCAGTCACTGGAGTGGCTCCATAGTCCACCTGACCTCTCCAAATCTACTGGACGTGAGGCTCTCAGTGATCCCTGGCTGTCAGTGTTTGATCATGCTTGGGCAAATGGAGGAGGCTTCATTGTGCCTTGTCCTGTGGACAAACCATGATCCCAAATGTGTGGGGATGGCAGAGCTCACTGCCAGGCACTGCTGAGCAGCCAGAGTGGGGTTCAGGCTCAGGGACACTGCTGCACTGCCCTGGAGCTGCCCTGCTGGGATGGGGCTGGATGCTGAGCCCTGCTGGGGTGCACCAAACCCCAATGTCTGGGATATTGGGGGCAAATGTTTCAGTAGGGAGGGAAGAGCCCAGGCTGGACAAGGAGACTGAGGTAGAAATGGGTGCCCTGGGTGTGGTCAGGTGCACTCTCTAATCTATGATGGGCTTAATCCTCACCTGGCCCAGAACTTGGACCTGACCTGGGAAAGCTGCAGCAGTGCTGTGAGGGTGCCCCAGCCTGGGATAGATAACAGACAAGTCCTGGGTGACATTTGTGACTTGTTCTCACCCCTGGACATGCTGAGGGCAGGAAGGGCTGGAACACAGAGGAACTGAGGCCCACAGAATTTCCCAGGACAACCACATTCTCCAGACCTGTGGGGAGCACAAGAACACTCACGCTGCGTCCATCTCGCTCACCTGGGGTGCGTCCAGCAGCTTTCCATGTCCTTGTCCAAGGGGCTGGAATGCTCCCTGGGCACTGCCACTTTCCTGCACATCCTTCTTAAGGCTAAAAAAGTTTCCTAGAAATTCTTGCCAAGGATGGGTGTGTCTTCTCAAGCTTGGCTGCCAGCCATGGGCTCCTTACAGGAGCTTTGGACAGTCCTGGCCTGATCCCAGCACCCTCCAAGCTCTCAGGCACATCAGTCTGGCTGTGGATAACAGCAGCTTCCTGTGAGCAATGACCCATGGAACCATGGAATGAAAAAATCAGGGAATCACAGGCTGGTGTGGGTTGGAAGAGACCTTAAAGGCCATCCCATTTCATCCCCTGCCCTGGCAGGGACACCTCCCACTGTCCCAGGCTGCTCCAAGCCCCAATGTCCAACCTGGCCTTGGGCACTGCCAGGGATCCAGGGGCAGCCACAGCTGCTCTGGGCACCCTGTGCCAGGGCCTGCTCACCCTGCCAGGGAACAATTCCTGCCCAAGATCCCATCCAGCCCTGCCCTCTGGCACTGGGAAGCCATTCCCTGTGTCCAGGCCCTCCATGCCTTGTCCCCAGTCACTCTCCAGCTCTCTTGGAGCTGCCCTTCAAGAAGATGAATGTGACAGAACCAGGACAAGTGCTGTGACATGGTGACAAGAGGGGACACCTGTGCAGCTGAGAGACCTCCTGTGGCAGATGCTGTGAGAACACAGTCACAGCTGCTCCCACCACGCAGAACTCGGTTACTGGGGAAAGTTTCAGTGAGAGCATTATTTCAGTGACTCAGCATTATTCCAGAGAGTAGCAGAACAGCTCTGTCTGTAATAGAAACAACTCAAATCAATTAGCAAATGCAAGCCTGAGTAGCTCACTAGCAGGTATTTAATATGAATTGCTCCATGGAACTGATAAATCTTTAGAGAAGAGGCAATTAGCTCTACTGCAGCTCAGTAATTACTGACTGTAACACTCTCCACGATATTTTGGTAGAAGCTGGAGAACAGAACTGCCAGAACTGGCAACAGTGAAGGCAGTGGGACCTGCTAAAGCAGCTCAGCTCCAAGAACAAAACCACCCAGCACTATATGTGTGTCCATGTGCCCAGGACCTGCACTCTCTGCTTGGATGCATTTTGACCTGCAGGAATCAGGAGCACGTTCCTTGACACAGGATTTTGCCAGCAAATGCAGCTTTTTTAAGTCACCAGACCAGATTTTCCTACCAACTTTTTCTCCCATTGGGAAAATAAAATTAATTACTTGGAGCTGGTGGTGGCATGTACTACCTAGATGAGAGCTTTCCCTTGGGTCTGTGTGAGGAGGCTTCTTCAGGCAGCTTGGTGGCCAAGATGTGGATGTGAGCAGAGGTGCCAGTGTGAAGCTTTGCTCACAATCCTGGGCCATGAGCTCTGGAATGGGCAGGGAGGTTGGACCAGATGATCCTTCCAGCCTGACCCATCCTGGGATTCTCTGAGAGTGACGAAGGTGCTCAAAGTTCAGCCCTTTGGTCATGGAGGAGCTGTCTGAGCTGGCCAGTGGGAATGCAGGAGAGCTTCCAGTGCTGGAAAACTGCACAGGATTTTACATTTCAGCCCATCTGCAATGGACAGCCAGAACTGGGCTTACTGTGGGGAAGGTGCTGCATCCAGCTGCAGCCTGAGCATGCCACCCACCTGGAGGGAAGAGTTCAACTTTCCTTGGAAGCATCCTTTATCCTCAGGCAGCAGTTGTGCTCCTGGCCCTGCTCTGCAGTCACAGGTTGCCCTCGGTTTGCAGTTCTCCCTCAAAGAGAACCTTTACCCACCCCTTACTCCCAACACAGTGGAAAGGGCCCAGTTGAAGCACTGGTTGTGTTCCAATGTTTTGATTGTGGTTGTCCATCTTCTGAAGGGTCTTTTTGAAGTTGCCCCATCAGTTTTTCCTTGCTCCTGTCCCTTCAGGAGCACTCAGGGGAGTGGAGTCTTCTCCCCCCAGTCCAGGTGAGTGCATCCAGCTCTGCATTTCCAGCAGACCTACGACACTGCAGGAGAACAAGTCCTGGAAAACAAGCTTTGCCTAGCCTGGGCTGTTGAGAAGTGTACCCAGGATGGTCCAAGAGATCCCTTTCCGTGGAATCAGTGTCACCTGAAGTGACACAGTGTCTTCTGAGAGCTGTGTCTTTGGCAGATCTGTCAACCAGCCTGAAGCTGAGCAGGCTGCCAGGATGAGCTTGGTGAGGATCAATCTCCTGAGGGCAAATGGGTCCTGATGCTGCTGCAAACACCCCTGGGGAGTGTCTCCTGTGCCAGGTGTCTTTGTGAGCTTGGCCCTGCCTCCACCCAGTCTCCTTGGACAGCATTCCCAATGCTGCTGGGGAATGGGGACGGCCACAGGGAGGGTAAAGCAGCAGGACCCTGTTTGCATCCTGCACATGCCAGAGCCATTCCCGGGGCTGAGGAGAGCTCTGTTCAGGCTTGACCTTGTTGTTCCAGCCCTGGCTCATTGGTATGCTGCGAGCTGGGCCCAGAAATGAGTGGCTTAAATGCAGCACCATGCAAGGAATACATTAGAGGGACTCACCACGGAACAATGTCCCCATAACTGGGCACCACAGAGCACACAGACCTCACCCCTGCCTGCTGCACTGACTGCTGAAAGCCTGTCTGAACTGGGGAGAGAGTCTGCTCAATGCAATCTCTGAAATGCAAAGGGTGGGAGACCTCTGTGATGGGCACTGAGGGCACCAGATTTACCCGGGGTACCCTGGGGGCACCAGGATTGTGAGGATTATGCCCAGTGTTGGTGCCAGTACTCTCACAAGGCACAGCAGTGTGAGAGCTCTCCTCACTCCACACACACAGCAGGCTCTGGTTGGGTGTTGTGTGTCTGAGCTGGGCACAATTCCTGCCCCACAGGGCTGTCAGAGCTGTGCCTGTGCTTTGGGCACACCTCCAGTGCTGTCCCTTCTCCAGAGAGTGGAAAGGGCTCCTCCTGGGAACAGGAGAGTGGCTGCCAGGATCCAGGTCCAGTCTCTATTTAAGCAAGTGGTGAATTCCATGGAGCATGAATTCCTCCTGCAGCCCCAGGGATGGGAGCAGCCAGTGCTGCCTGCAGAGAGGAGCAGGGGCTGGGTGTCCTGGGGGAAGTGCCAGGCAGGCAGAGGAGCTGGAGGGCTGCGGGGCCTGGCTGGCAGGGTTTGTGCATGTAGGACATGAAGGGCCCTGGAAGGTACAGGGAGTTGGCTCGTGCTGATGTGGAGTTTCACATCCTGGGGACAGTGACAGTTTCAGCACGGAACAGTGGCAGGGATGCTCAGGTGTGTGCAGCCAGGCTCCTGCAGGAGGGAACCAGAGCTGTGTGTGAAGAAGGCTCTCAGGGGCAGAGGCAGGGCAGGAACCGTGGGGTGAGGTTGGAGGGCAGGGGGGAAGGACCCCCATGCTGTGGCTGTGGACAAGGGAGGCAGAGGCTGCAGGGATAGGGCTGTGCCTGGGCATGCAGTGCCTCAGCCAGGGAACATGAAGGGCACGGGACCTGCTTTCCACATCTGGTTTGATCTGGTTGTATTTATTAAGAGAGCAGACAATCATTTTTTCCTTTTGCATCCCCCTAGTTGTGCTCCAAGCAGCTTCCTCCAGCTCAGCCACCTGTGACATCCTTACACACCAGAGGTGCTCCTCAGAGGAACTGGGAAGCGCTGCAACAGTCTGGAACTGCAGCTCCTGTGGGTGCCAGGGGTGTGGATGCAGCTGGCTGTGCCTACCACAGGGACCTGGGCTGCGGGTGACTCCTGGAGGGATGGGGTGATCCATCTGAAGTGCATTGTTGGTCCCTGGAGGTGTCCTAGCAAGAAGATGCAAAGTTGAGTTGCTGAGGTCCTTCAGAAAAACCCGTGCCAGTTTTTCCTCCCACAGCAGCTGGGCCTGTCCAGATGTGCCTCACCTGTCCCAAACTCTGCTGCTGCAGCTGAGGAAGGTCCTCATGAGGGCCATTGCCCCGAGCACACCCGTACAGACTGCACTGCCCCACTCCGCCTCTCCCTGTTCCTTAGCAGCCACTCTGTCTTCTCCCGGCCGGGGAGCACCTGAGGGCCCCGGCTTTGTTCAGCTGGAGTGAAGCAAACTGAGCTCAGAGATCCCAGGGGCTGCAGCTCCTCCCGAGGGCAGCTCCCATCCCTGCTCGGGGCCAGGGACAGCAGCCAGGGCAGGGCTGGAGCTGGGCAGGGCAGGCTCAGGCTGGAGCTCAGGGCAAGGTTCTTCCCCCAGAGGTGCTGGCACTGCCCAGGCTCCCCAGGGAATGGGCACGGCCCCGAGGCTGCCAGAGCTCCAGGAGCCTTTGGACAGCGCTGCCAGGGATGCCCAGGGTGGGATTGTTGGGAGTCTGGGCAGGCACAGGGGCTGGATCCATGATCCCCGTGGGTCCCTTCCAGCCGAGGGTGTTGCACAACTCTGGGTCTCACCCGGAGCTGTCCTGAGCAGTTTTGTATTCCCGGCTCCGGGGAAGGGGATTTATGTCATTGATGGGCGTGAGAAGCCACCTCCGACTGCAGCGCGGGGCTCCCCTGTGCTGTCATGGTGCAGTACGGAGCTGCGTGAGGCCACCGCGGGCAGGTGACATCCCTGCTGCCGTCCCTGTCCCTCGGGAGCGCCGCGCCGCAACGAACCCCCAAAACAGCCCGGAGGGGGGGACACCGGGGGGGCTCTGTGGCTGAGGATGCTCATTTCGGCCGGGTCTGACCCCGGCAGGGATGTCCTGCTGCCCCCCGCCCGCAGGACGCCGCTGCCGGGCCGGGGGAGCAGCGAAAGCGGAGCCGGCAGCGCCCTGGGCAGGCTCCGGGAGCCGGGTGCCCGCCCCAGCCGCCGATCCCAGCGCAGGATGAACGCTCAGTTGCTGGAACAGGCCAGAAGATGTAGCTCTCTGGCACCTTTTGTGACTCCAGATGTCTCCGAAGCCCTCCCTCCCACTGCTGCAGCGCTCCCTGAGCACAGCCAGGCAGCGCAGGCTACGGAGACAAAAATAGGCAGGGATCGTGAACCCGGCAAAAGTTTCCAGGCGGGTTTTACTCCAGTTTGAGGGGAGATCTGGGGCTGAGCGCTGCGAGGTTTCTTTTCCTAACAGAGGGGATTTAAACTGATCGCATCGAGCCCCCCCGTTAGCCACCGATGTGATTCGTGTCTCCTGTATTGTTACAAAGTGATTCCACGCTGTAGATCTTTCTGAATGCCCCCTGAATTTATTATTTCCTTGTCCCAGTTGCTATTGGCGATGGCCTTGGTAAAATCCCTAGCAACATACAGAATGCAACATACATGGAAATTAGTTGAATACTTATCAGTATTATAGTCATAAAAGGACCTATTTATTAAATATATGGCTTAAGTGACACTTTAACAGCCAGAGGTACTAAATGACATGGGTAACATTCATTTGTATGTTGGTACATCGGTATGATAGTGTTCCAGCTACATTGAACTTTATTACCAACATCAAATTAAGATATATTGTGGGTAACATCATTAGGGCCGCTTGGACTGAACTGAATTTAAATAATGTCTTTTAAGATGCAGATTTTTTCCACGGCTTCAAAACGCTCCCCAGCTAATCCCCTGTGGCCCAGAAGTGCCAGCCATGAGCAGGAGTCTCCACTCGGAGGAGTGCCCTGATTTAATGATGTCCTTCTGCTGAGATGAGCTGCGGGCCCTGAGCAAGACCTGGAAGCTGCTGCCGCACTGAATAAAAATTCCTGGGGTGCAAGATCAGTGTTTTTGCGGAGATGAATGGAGATCTCACTGCTTAACTCATCACAGGGAAGGTGCCAAGATCACAGGGAGAACATTTCTGATTTGGGTAGCTCTTTAATGCCACAGTCAGAGAGAGAACATTGGGACTGGAATTAGGGAAGACACTTGTAGCAGGCAGTGGAAAGAATTGCTGGGAGCCAGGAAGGCTTTTCAGCACTCAAGCAGCAATCAGGTGGTTTTTTTACAAGAACCACTGTAACTGAGCCAGGAATTATGGAGTGTGAGGCAGGGGTCACAGGGGAGATTCTTCAGCTGAACTTATGGGCTTAATTTTAAAATTTTAGGTTGCTCATAACAGTCACCAGCTCATGATAGATCTGCTGCAGCCATGTGAAAAGTGTCTGGACCCTGATCTTCTCTGTCCCCATGGAGAAAGAAATCAGCACCTTCTTACAGGGTCTGGCAGGGGAAAGAACGGGAATGTCTTCATGTAAACCTGGCATCCTGGCACCCCTGAAGCTGCTGCAAAATCCTCTTGATCTCTGCACACTTCCAGGGATGGTGACTCCACCACTGCAGCCTGTGCCAGTGCCTGACCACCCTTTCTCTGAGGAAGATTTCCCTCCCAGCCAGCCTGACCCTCCCCTGGCACAGTTTGAGGCCATTTCTTGCAGCTGTGTCAGTCATTACCAGGGAGGAGGGAGCAACACCAAACTAAAGCCCTGAAGGGTGGGGAGCAGGAAGGTTGTAGAGAGCAATAAAGGGTGGGATTCTGGGTTTCTGCTGGCACTGTGCAGCGGCACAGAAATGGGACAAGGGCAGCAAACAGTCTGTGCTTGCTGGGATGTGTCTGCATCCCAAACCTTAGGAACCCTGGTAAAGCTGAATTGTCATCTCCTTAAACATTAAGATCTTCTTCCAGTTGCTGGTTTTGGCCTATCCTCCTGAAACCTGGCAGAAGTTCCTTGGAGAGCTGGAGGTTGAGGAGGAGCTCAAGCCCTGACTGTCCCAGCAACATTCAAATCTCAGAGACCCAAAATTCAACAAATTAAATCAATCAGAGACCCGGTATTCAAGAATTTTGGTTTCTCTTCTGGAAAAGCTGCCTTTGACCTGGGTTTATACACAACCCTTCTCCAGAGCCTGGGCCATGACTTGGTTGTGTCTATAAAGGTTCAGGGCTTTTTGGTCACAGAAATGGCCCCTGGCATCCTGACCCTCTCCAGAGGAAAGGAGCAGGATTAGAGCCTCCCTCTGCTTGACAGCTTTTGAAATCAGTCTGGCTGAAGAAAGGTCAGTTTGAAGCCACACATGTTGCATGTGGTTAACATTACTCGGGATTTTCTGTACCCAAAATCAGAGTTGTAAACACACAGAGCCCTTATCACAGCCCACCTGCCTTTGCCTTCAGCTGCAGCAGTTGGAGCCTCCTAACTTCCAGGTGGGCTTGAAGGGAGGTCAGAGGGGCTGGTAAGAGACTCTTTGGCTTTGGGAAGGGATGCACCCTAGCTCTACGTCTGGCTTCTCACAAGTGTTCCCAAAGAATGGGGAGGATCTGGGCAGGGGCTGACAACTCATCTCACAGTGTCCCATGGCACAGAATTGTCTGTTGTTTGTTCAGGACTGCAGATTCCCTGGAGCAGAGCTGCTGCACGTCTGGGCACTGCTGTTCTGAGAGGTTCTGCAGCTGCAACAAGCTCACCTTGCTGCCCTTCGATGTGGGAGAGCTGCCAGCGAGATTGTGTTACCCACAGGAGCAAGGAATTCACAAGGAGAAAAAGCCAAATACGTGTAATCCTTCTAAAAGCAGGCTTTGCACTTTGGGGCTGGATTCAGGATTTTCGAGTTCCAGCCTCTCTTTCAAAGCAGTGATTTTGCATTCCACAGCTGGGGTTTCTGATAACATCTCAAGATTGTTGTTGAACTCCTGCTCCCCATCATGTTCTGCAGCCACAAGGGCACCGACCTGAGGATCACAGGATCAATAATATCGGAAAAGACCTCCACAACCATCGAGTCCAACTGTCAGCCCTTCCAGCTGCACACCTTGGTGTGGGGGACAGCTCTGTGAGCCGAGTGTGGGATCGCTAATAGGGCTCCCGAGGTCTTCCTAAAGCAATACCTGGGCCCGGTGGATCGACGTTTACAGGAAATCACCTTTAAAATGCACGTCCCTTTGTCTCTGTGCCTGGCTGTGAGCGGCACGGCCTTGCCAGGCTCCCCAGCTGGCCCCACAGGCGGACGTGGCGCGGGGTTGGTGCTGCTCATTCCGCTCCAGGGTGATTATTTGTGTTCCTTATGCCAGACCTCATTGCATCCACGAGCTTCTCTGCCTCTATTTATTACGTGGTCGTTTGCACTTTCTGTTAATGTGCATTTGTGATGCAAGAGGCGTCCCTGCCCAAGTTGGAGGCCTGTGCCGGCGCGTCCGTCAGCCGGCGTGTGCAGGACGTGTGGGCTGTGTGCGCTGCTGCTTTGCCTATCAATTTGCACTAATTGCAGAGGCCTAAAAGCACAGCGAGCTGTGCAGTCCTGCACACCTGGCTCACCAAGGGCAGGACAGCAAAACGTTGGCAACATCTGGTGTGGAGATATTCTCCTTTAAAAGTCAGAGGATCTGCAGGGTCCTGCCCCGAGGAGCTGATGGAGAACCCCACTGCTGAGTGTGGCAGCCTGGAGGGAGTCAGAGAGTGGCTGTGCCTCCAACACCAATGCCCAGGGAAATTAGAACAGGATGTGCCTGGAAAGGGGCTGTGCAGAGGTGGGGCAGCTCCTTTCTGGAGCCCATTTTCCTCTTCAGTTCTGTGGTGACCACACAATGCACAGTGTCAGAGCAGAAGTGGGCTCAAGGAGTAGGAAAGATCAATAAGGGGCATTGAGACCACCAAAAGCCATTTCCAGACAGCTCCAGAAGAACAGGATATATATGTTCACCTTTACATGACAAGTGAGAAACCCAGTCCCAGGGTAGGCAAATCTTCCCTATAAAAATGTGCTGGATTTTTATAGGCAGGTGGTGCCCCTGGACTCCCTGTGGGCTGGGTTGATACTGGGCCCAGGGCTGGTGATCTCCTTTCCTCTCCTCTCTGCTCTCTTTCACTCTCTCCTTCCTCCTTTTTTTTTTTTTTCCTTTATTCTTTCATTTCTCTTCCTACTAAAAGACAGGGACACAACAGACTGGTTTCTATGTTTTGTTTGCTAATAAAGCTAAAACTTTGTGGGGTTATTTTTTGGCCCCTTCTGGTTTTTGCCATTCTTTTTCAACCATGGGCATCTCTGAATCTTGGGTACTCCCTTCCTTGTAGAAGTGGGATATGGCACTGTGACATAGGAGTGTGACAGGGTGACCCAAACACAGAATGAGGGTTGTTCTAGAAGATGTGACAGCTTGGACTCCCTGTTCTAATGCTGGTTTTTCTCCCTTACTCTTTGAAAATACACATCTCCCAATCCTAGGCACTGCCTAGGCACTGCCTGCTGTCCCACCATTTTTCACACGTTTCAGTTCTCAAGAGTTTTTCACATATTAAAGCAGCTTGATTATCTCACAGGGGATGAGGCAGAAATTTCTGACTGTGGTTTCATCCCTGTGAAGGTGGTGAGGTCTGTGTCCATCCATGCATGGACAGAGCTCCAAACATCCCTGGCAGTCCTTCCCAAGAGCTGCAGCTCCAGCAATGGAATGTGGGAAGGCAGGAACACAGCCTTGGGTGCTGGGATATTTACCTGGCACCACCAAGGTCATCCCACCCCACTGATGCTGGGAGGCCATGAGAACTGGAGCTGCTCCCTACAATGACTGAAAGAAGGCCGGAATCTGCTCCCAGGACACAGACAAGGAATGGCCTCATGTTGTCCCCTGCCAGGGGAGGTTCACATTGGATGCCAGGAAAACTCTCCTCCCTGAAAGGATGATTAGGCCTTGGCACTGGCCTGTGGGGGAGTCACCATCCCTGGCAGTGTTCAAACAACAAGCAGATGTGACACTTTCCATTGTGGTTTGGTGGGCCTGAGCTGTTTGGTCAGAGGTTGGACTTGATGATCTTGGAGGTCTTTTCTGGCCTGAATGATCCCGTGATTCCCACAGGCAGGAATGGACGTAGGGAAGCATACCCTGGAATCAGGCCCTCGTTATTCCACAGCCCTGTAAGGGCTCAGCCACAAACCTCCCAATGGCTTTCTGATTATATGGATATAAACAACGTCCACAAACTGGTGCTCATTAATGAACGAGATCTTAGAGAGGGGCCTTTCAATGCACAGAGCAATTAACACAGCAGTTGATTGAGGCAGCTTGCGGATAAGGTCTATGAAGAATTCAATATTGCTACACTGCTTCGTGTAGGGGCTTGGCAGAGGCATAGAATCATGATGAATGTGACCTGTTAGCATCAGGAATTCAGGGCCCCTGGAGAGGCAGGAATTGCTCCATCCCTGTGGCTCCCCGGTCCCCAGGGACATTTAATCATTGCTGTGCAGAAGGGCCAAGTGCTGGGGTGGTCCCCTGCTTGCAGATTCACAGCACCTTAAACTTATACCCCCAGCCCTGACAGGTATCTAGGAGGTGCCATCTGTGGGGAGGCAATTTCTGCTAGGAGGCAGCAGCCCATGGAACTGGGGATGTTTCCCAGAAAACAGCGTGAAACCACTCCCAGGCCCAGCCGTGGTCTGTCACTGCTCAGATGTGCAGACACCCACAAAGCAGAGGGAAGGCTCTGCACACCCCCCTGCCCTGGGGAAAAGAAAGGGTTGGGCCAAGGAATAGAGAGAATGAGTGACCTCTGTGAGGCTGAGCACAGAGGCACTGCCAAACCTCAGCATCTCACACTCTGGGCTTTCACCTTGGATTAAAGCAGCCAAACACAGGGGGAGGTGCTTGGAAAGAGGGGCCATCCCTGCCTCGGGTCAGAGCATAAAAGAGGAGAGTGAAACAAAAGAGTCAGAAATATTGAATTATTTGTGTTGGGAGGTATCCCAAAGCTGATCCAGTTCCACTGGTGGCAAGGCTGGAGCAGGATAAGCTTTAATGCCATTTTCAACCCAAACCCCTTCAGGATTCTGTGATTCTCTGTGTCCTCAGGAATGCTGCAGGGTTCCTGGCCATCTCTGCTTCACATACCACCTCAGCACAGCCACATCTCGGGAAATGTGACAGGGATGCTCTGTGTGTGTAGGATGAGCCTGTTCCAGTAACCACAGGCACTGCAGCCTTGTGGGGCAGGACAGGCAGAGCAGCCCCAGGGCCTCAGTTTCCCCTTCCAAAGGATGGAAGTGATATCTGGTCCCTGTCCTTTGCTGAGTACTCTGGGTCTCACACAGGCTCTCACCTGCCCAAAGCTTTGCTGCTACTGTGATTGCTAGGAAGAAGAGGACCCTCATTGTCCTAGGAAAATACTGCTTCCATTCAGAGCCTGGAGCATTTCCCAAAAGTAATTAACTAGAAGAAGCTGCTAATTAAAAGGTCTGGTGCCTACAGAAGTGTTTGGCAGAGATGGGTGTCACCTTGCTGAGTCTGACATGCTGGGATACAGCACTGGAGCTCTCAGTGCCACCAAACCTCTGCTGCTACCCAGTCCATCCCAGCAAGGTCTGACTGCACAGACTGGCCCACATCTGCAGGAGCTTGGTCTCCCCTGCCCTGTCTGGAAGAGGTTGATGTCTGGCTGTTGAGCCTTGCACATTCCAATATTTGTCTTGGTGCAGATTTGTCACCATGGTCCTCTTGGCCCTGGGGAGATGGTCACCCATCCCTCAGCTCCTGGCTGTACCTGGGGCTTTGTTCCCACACTCCTGAGCAGCACCAGGAAGACCACTGCAGAAAACCCCCTTCCTCGACCCAGACATGTCCTGCTGAACAGCAGCTGCCCAGGGAGTAGGAAATGTGCAGCTCTGAGTGCCACAGGGGCTCAGTGGCCAGCTCTGCCGTGGTCCCTGTGAGCCAGGCAGTTTTGAGGATGTGGTGTGAGAGCTGGGCCTGGTTCAGCTGTGGCACTGCTCCTCCCCACTGTGGTTACCTGTTACTGCCCAGCCTTCAGATCCACTCTGAGTTTTAGAGCAGCAGTTTTGCAGAGAGGTTTGGTGTGTTCCATCTCCCTGAATGGAGAGTCAGGAATGCCTTGTGCAGTGTGAAGAGATCCATTCTGCCCTTTGGGGCTGTGGCAAGCCCTGTCTCCTGCTCTGGGTGGGTGCCCTGGACTCAGCACAGACCTGTTTGGCTCCAAGCACACCTGGGCTCTGCACCACTGGGCTTTCCCCAGGACCAAGCTGGTTGGCTCTGACCTGACAAACCTGGAGGATCAGTATTCCTTTCCCCCTGAAGTGGCAGCACAGCTTCAGGGGCTCTCCAGGGAAGCAGAGATTATGTCTGGCAAAGACCCTGTGGACACCAGGGAGGTTTCACAGGACTCTCGCCCACTGCAGGAAGGTCCCTCAGGTGCCTGGCTGAGCTCAGCTGTTCACAAATTGCTGTTCACAGCCAGGAGACAGGGAGGGAGGACCCCGAGGCACGAGCATCTTTGGGATCACAGAGAATTACATTCTGCTGCTCTGGTGTGAGCAGTAGGAGCTGCTTTCAGCAATCAATAAAGTGTTAATTTGCATTGTCTTTAGTGTGACTGTGACTGCGGGTGGGCTCATTGTCACCCACCTGCTACAATCAATAGCCTGAACTCCAGAGAACTCGGGGACAGAGTTGGGTTTCTCTGCTTTGGTTTGCTTTTTTAACACCAAGCAGTTTTACGCCTCCTGAAGTGAGAACGCTGTTGCAGGGAGGGGAGAACGCTGGTGTTGGAAGGGTGGGCAGGGCTGGCCCTGGAGGGGATGTGCAAACACTTCCCAGAGCAGCTGGTGGTGCCAGAGCCCAGGGACACCCGCAGGTGCCACCCCAGCCAGGGCAGGGAGGGCTCCTCAGCCGGCGGGGCTTGTCCCAGCACCTCGTGTGCCCCTCGGAGCGGGCTCTGAGCTCAGCCCTCAGAACAAACCCAGCGCCCTCAGCTGCTCCTTTGGACACCCTGGACACCCTGTGCCTGGGTAAGGCTCTCCCGGTCACTCACTGCCCTTGGTGTGGCTCTGTTGCCACATTCCTGTTTGTCCTGGCTGTGCAAGGGTCGCTGCCAGGCATGAAGAGCATTATCCTCCGTACCACAGAAGCTCTGCTGTGTCAGCCTCCACCTCTGGGCCGGGTGTGAGCTCCTTGGGGATGCAGACAACGCTGCTGGGATGCGGGAGGTGCTGCTGAGGGGTCTGAGGAGCTGCGCCCCTCGGCAGTGCTGTGCCTGGGGGAATCCCCTGCCCTCCTCGGCTCCCCCTCCGCAGCTCTCCCAGGCACTGTGTGTGAAATCCCGACTCAAAGCTCTTCCCCAGGCCCTGCCGGGGCTGTCCTGCCTGCCGAGGGGGGAGCTGGCCAGCCCCAACCCCTCCCAGGGCTCGGCCTGGGGCTGCACCAGGGGGATTGTCCCATGGAGGGCTCCCAGCACGAGGGGGGAGCACACCTGGGACCTGTAGCAATGTCTCTGCATGTGAAAAACGAGGTTCACTTTATTAGAAGAGTTTATAAGTTTAATAAAAAATAAAAAATAGACAATTGGGAGACAGCAAATAAAGCAAAAGCAGTTTCTCTGCCGAGGGTGTCTGGCCAAGGGTGCCTGGCCCCAAGCCAGCCAGCACAGCCCTTACTGCTTCAGATCCTTTGTCTTAAGGATCTCTGTGTTACATATTCAACAGACCCTAATGCATGATTCAAACACTCTTTTTGGGTATCATTTTCTTTGTTCAGTTTTTTTCAGTCATTTTGTCTGGTAGATTAATCTGGGTAGCTTCACTCCCTCTGATACCATAGGTCCCATAAACTCTTCTCTCGGGGTTTTGGTCATCTCCATTTGGATAAGATCCTTGATAACAGAGGTTCCATAGCTTTGGTCAGC
This sequence comes from Aegithalos caudatus, assembly GCA_013389925.1. Classification (NCBI taxonomy): domain Eukaryota; kingdom Metazoa; phylum Chordata; class Aves; order Passeriformes; family Aegithalidae; genus Aegithalos; species Aegithalos caudatus. The sequence continues at coordinate 76,980 of WEIU01022166.1, forward strand.
AATCTCCATGCAGGAATGCAGGATGACTCCCCCTACCTTCTGGTTTGGCCAGTTTAGATGTTATAAAGAAAAAAACTTAGTCTTTTACTGTTAGCACTATGTTACAATCAGAAAATATACATTCATCACCTTTCTAAACTCTGTTAATAAAAGAAAATATAGTACAACTTTCCCACATTATACATATAGCATTCATCTCAATATTTGCAAAAAGCCAACTCCATAACATGCATTTATAACACTGCACAACTTAAACCATTCTGTGCACCAGCCAAACTGTTTGTACATAACAAGCCACCTGCAGTCTTGTTGTCAGGGTTCTCAGGAATTCATCAAGGTTACTGAGACAACAACAGCACAGAAAAATGGAATGGAGAGCCTGGGAACTTGCTTACAAAGAATGCAAAACCGAGATAGAGGACACAGAATGTGATGATGGATGCTTGACCAATTAAGTGTCCTGAAGGATGTGTGCCTGCCTGGTGGACAAGTGGCTGAGCCCATTGAGAGACACCTGTAGGTGTGGACAGCAGTGCTAGAAATTGTAACTGGGGTTTAATGTAAGCAATAAATCGTCTTCTGTGGAAAATCATATGGGTTCTATTATTCAGTTGCCCATTTTTTCCTGCTGCAGGGACTTGGCAGAGCTCTGTCCCTTTGCACACCTGTGGAGTAAGCCCATGACTGGAGTCCCAGAGAAGTCTTCTCCATTGGTATTTTCTTTGCCTAATGTTTTTTCCTGTGCAGGGCTGAGGGATGCTGTGTGCCTGCAGAGGCAGGGAATCCAAGCAAGGAACACCAGAGGCTCTGGGGGTCCTGGGCAGGGAAGTGTTCCCTGAGAAACCCTCGTGGCGCTGTTTTGGGCATGGGCTGAGCAGCAGAAAGGCTCCTCATGGCAGGCACCAGCCTGATTGTCTCCTCTGTGTGAGAGCTGTGAGGAGGGCTGTTTCCTGGGACACGGGAGTTTTCTCCTCAGGGTGGCATCTCCAGGGATCCTGACTCTCGGAAACAGTCCAGAAATAAAATTAGTATCGTTTGAATTTGTGAGAAAGGAGCCTCACTCTTTAAAATTTTAAAGGTTTAATAAGGGATGAAAGGGACAGTATCCAGTGCTGGGGTGGATGCCAGAAGCACACCATTATCTTAAAACAATTTTCTTATATACTTTTTTTTCATTACACTGGTTACATACATATTCATTAAGTTATACATATTCAGACATTCCTGTGAGTTCTTTTACTTGTTCCAGGAATTCTTTTAGCTTTGCTCGACCCTTGACCCGTGTACAGTAGTGTAGATTTGATTTTTGGGAGTCATGTATGTCATTTCCTCACAATGTATAAGCAATTTCCTCACAAGGCTTCTGCCATTTCCTCACAATGACAGACAGGGAATTATTGATGCCTGCAGGGTTAGGAGCAGGAGTTTTTTCCACATCCTTTTCCCGATATTATCTCTATGGTTCCTTCAATGTTATCTAATAATACAGACAGTTTTAGCTATTTCTAAGTAATTCTCACTATTGTCAACTAGTTACAAAATGAAAGCATCCTGCAAAAGTTAACATATTTTACAAAAACCTGAACTAATATATATATTTATCACACTACTATTTATATGCAGACAAAAGCTGACAGATTATACTATATTGAGGTAGTTAAAAGGTTGCAAATGGCGCTACATCAAAATTGTTGTGATTAATAATAATTTGCAAAAGTCAACACATAACAGCGAAAGCCAATAATTCCACAGTTAGTTATAACAAATGGAACCTTGATAGCTGCACTCCTCTGAGCTGGGTTTTTCTGTGCAAGCAGAGCTAACACCTGGGCTGTGTGCACACCTCCCTCCTCTCACACACCTCCTGGAGCCCTGCTCAGTTCTTAGAAAGATCACCTGGATCCCTCAGTGCAGCCTGAGCTGCTCAGGTCACGGATAGAGCAGATCACCTCTTATCCCTGGGAAGGACTTCAGTGAATTCCTGCCTCCAGGAGCAGAAATCAGCCTCATCCCTCGGTCCTCTCCGGAGTGATGTGGTGGTTCCACCTTCTCCTCTCCAGGACATCTCCCTGCTCCGCTGGTGGCAGGGCTGTGCTCCAGACACGCTGGCACCGGGAGATTGGAATTGTTATTTCCTCTGCCTTGCCATTAATGACTCCATAATGTCTCCAGTGATAAAGGGGATATGATCACATGCCGGGGAAGCTGGAGAGTGGGAACAGCAGAGGAGCTGTTTAGGACTCAGAAGCATGACTGGAGACTCTGTGTGTCTGCTCTTGGGTGATTGTGTGTTCTGCCAGTGGTGGAGTTCCCGTCCCAAAACTGCCCAGGTGAGGCAGCACGGGAAGCAGGAGCTGCCGACACCTTTGGGCTGTAGCTGTGCCCAGACAGGGCTAATCAGGTGTCAGGAGGGATTCCTTTCCTTTCCTTTCCTTTCCTTTCCTTTCCTTTCCTTTCCTTTCCTTTCCTTTCCTTTCCTTTCCTTTCCTTTCCTTTCCTTTCCTTTCCTTTCCTTTCCTTTCCTTTCCTTTCCTTTCCTTTCCNTCCTCTCCTCTCCTCTCCTCTCCTCTCCTCTCCTCCTGTAGCACTGCAGATTCCACTGAAGTGACTCCAATTTACTCCTCATCAGGGACGGAAGAGTCAGCTCTTGCATTTTGAGCTGTAGTAAACTATTTTTAACAAGCACGGCATTCATCATGAAAGGCTCTCTCTGTCTCCTGCTGCAAGGAAGGAAGGAGTGAATAATGAATGAACACAGAGCTGTGCTGATCCCTGTGCTGAGCCGGCCAGGGGACAGGGCTGGGCAGGCTCCGGGGCTGCAGGTGTGCAGGGCAGGCTGTGGAAGCACATCCTGGGAGCTCCAGCACCTCCAGGAGCCCTGAGTGCTTCATCCAGGCCGGTACAACTCCAGCCTTTGATTGCTCTGCCCCACCTGCTTTGGAGCTTGGATCATCAGGTGCATTTAGGCTTAAAGGTGAGGCTTTGGACTTGGTTTGAGCTGGGTTTGGGGTTGTTTTGCCTTCCCTATACCCTAGACATCACCGTGGGCTCACCAAGCACTCTGGGCTGCTGGCCCTTGTTGGGAAAGATGAAGCAGGAAAACATTACAAATACAAATATGATTGCTTGGCAGTGGATTATAAGAATATACAACCTATAAGTGAAATAGAGATGCAAGCCAGCTTTGAGATATAAGAAGCCAAGTTACTGTGTGACAGGAAGACAAAGATTAAGCTGAAGGCAAGATTCCTGGGATTGAGCAATCCCCTAGTAGACAAAGGGACACCAAGGGGGAGGGGTCCTGCCAAGGTGTCAGGAAAAAGGGTTTAGAAATTAGCTTTTGGGTTTAGAATGAAGCACGGTATGGTAATGTAGTAGTTCTTATAGGCTGTATGTAAATTCTGTAGGATCTGCATTTTGTACAGGTTGGTTACTGTAAATTAGAATATTCAACACAGAAGAAGACAAAATATTGTAACAGGAAATTCCTTCTCTTTTGGGCATGCTTCAAGCTGTGGCTGGCAGCTTTAAGCAAAGCTCTGGCACCCATGAAATAAACTGCATGTACCAGAGCAGCCCTGGATCTAGAGTTCTCTCTCCACCCCTGGCCTTCCCAATTCTACAGGCCCTGGTTGCCATCACTGCTCCTCTTGCTGAGGTGCTGTGGCACTGGCACATTCTCTCCTAGGCTTGCCTTCCCCCAAAACCAGCCCCACTGGACCCCCCCATCCCTGACAGCTTGGAATTCCTGGAGCCCTGAGGTGAGATCCCTGCTCCTGGCCCTGGATCTGTGCTCCCACAGTGGCCCAAGGCTGACCTGCATATCCTGCAAGACCTTGGGACATGTCACAGCTGTGACATTCCCCACAACCATAATGACTCCTGAACACTTCAGTGGGGTTTTGGGGAGGCTTTGGGGGACTTTATCAGCTGTGGCAGATCTTTGCTGCCTGCCTGGAAGGACTGTGCAGAGCCAGGAACTGGATGGACTCCATGATCTTGGGGGGTCCCTTTCAGCCCGGAATACTCTGTGATTTTATGATTCCATGCTTATGTTTCAAATATTGTTTGCTTGATGAAAATAATGGGTGGATGCTCAAGTAAAGGCAATGAGATCCCCTTGATGTGCTCAGAGTCTGAGCAATCGACCCTTTTTAAGGACTTGATGTGGCAGAAGGCTTTGAAAGGCACTTCCCCATGCCCTGAACCCCTGTGGCAGCTGAGCTCCAGGTGCCTGGAACAGGGACCTTGCAGAAGTGGTGCCATGGGCTGTGCCCGTGCCCGCCGTGTGGCACTGGTGACACAAACCCTGCTGTACCCTCAGGGGCGCTGCCCTCAGGCAGGCTGGGCTGATGAGCTCTGCAGGTCCATTTGTGTTTCAGGTCAGGTGCTGAGGGGCCTGGCAGCAGCTCCTGAGCAGGGGATGATGAATGGCCCCACACTGCGCTAATGAGGGCGGGGATTATTGGGTTATAAATCAATTAAGTGCTTCTGAGGAAGTCACAAACCACAAGAAGAAGCCATGAGGGCAGAGCAACCTCCGCTGTCTGGGGACAAGTGGGAGCCATCAGCTGCCCTCAGGCATCAGGAGATGGAGCAGGACCCCCCTGGCAGCTGTGACCCTCTCTGGTGTGACAGAGGGGTACTCTGTGCTCTGTGGGGTTTGGGGGTCTCCAGCTGCAGGCTGCCCCTTCCAGGAGATGAATCCTGCTCTGTCTCTGCAGTCTGGATTGGTTTAGGTGGCCAGAGCTGGGGCTGTTCCCAGGGACTGGCAATCCAGATGCACATCCAGATGTGTCCAGAGAGAGAGGAGACCTCACCAGGGGCTACAGCCCCTCCCAAGGACAGCTCCCATCTCTGCTCCCTGGGCCAGGGACAGCAGCCAGGGCAGGGCTGGAGCTGGGCAGGGCAGGCTCAGGCTGGAGCTCAGGGCAAGGTTCTTCCCCCAGAGGTGCTGGCACTGCCCAGGCTCCCCAGGGAATGGGCACGGCCCCAAGGCTGCCAGAGCTCCAGGAGCCTTTGGACAGCGCTGCCAGGGATGCCCAGGGTGGGACTGTTGGGGGTCTGGGCAGGGACAGGGGCTGGATCCATGATCCCTGGGGGTCTCTCCAGCTCAGGAGATTCCATCATTCTGTGATTCTGCAGCCCCAGGGTGTCCCTGTCTGACAGATTCCTCTCATCCAGGACAATACTGAAGGGCTTCATGGGCACCCTGTAAGCTCTGGGCACAGCAGGGTCAGCTCAGGGCATTGGGATGGTTTGGGCTCTTGTGACCAATTCCCTCTCCAAATCCCTGTGTCAGAAGGACACCCCCAGCCTCTGCAGCAGGCCCCAGCTGGGATCACGTCCCTGGAATGCTGGATGAGGCCCATTCCTGTCCCACCACGCATGGCCAGCCCAGGAGAATCCTCAGGCCCCTGTGTTAGTCCTGCACACCCACCCCTGCAACCCCTGGCCTGACAAAGCCTCAGTTTCTGGGACTTTTCCTGTGTCCAAGCTCAACATTATCTTTCCTGGGAAAAGGCAATCTCACCTATGAGAGTTTGATTCCTGTTTTCTTTGCAGGAGGCTCCAGGTGCCTCCTGTGCCCAGTGTGATGTGGGGAGGGTGGTGGGAAGAGAGGAAAATGGGCACAAACAGCGTTTTTGGGCAGAGATGTGGCCCAGCCTCGCTGTGGTGCTGTGGGGACCAAAGGTGACAAGTACACGTGCCTCTCCCTGTGTGCAGCAGCTGCAGGATCATCCCTGCAGAGTGCAGGGGCAGGCAGGCAAATCCAGCTCCCCTCAGCAGGCCAGTCCATGCACCTTGTACCCATCCCAGGACAGATCCTCCCACAGCACCTGCAGAGCCCAAGGCTCCATAGCATGGATGAGAGCACCAATTGTAAAACCTCACTGCAGTGCTCCTTAGAGCAGGGCTGGAAAAGTTTCCAGTTTGGGACTGGTGACTGATGGCAAGGAACCACTTCTCTGGGAGTCACACAGCTCCCGTGCTGCTCTTTGTCCTCTAAGTTCTTGTTTTGTTCTGTGTGAACAAACCTCCAAGAAAACAGCAATGCAGCATTTTCTACATTCTAATGAGCTGCTTCCTAATAGTTCTCTAATGAGCTGTGGCAAACAGCAAGGCAGCCTTGTTTGCTTTAATCTCTTTAACTACAGCCTATCCTAGGGCCAAGCAGCTTAGGGGACAGTGAGGGGACTTGAGGCTGAACAAACACCTCGGAGATCAGGGCTTGTCCTCTGGTGTCTCTGGGGCAGGCCTGGAGATGCCAGCACGGGCATTAGACCATGAGGTGCTGAGCTGTGGGTAAGTAGGAATCAACCTGCAAAGCTCCTCACAGGGGAGATCCCCTCTTTCTGCTGAGATCTGGCTGCTCTGGAATGGTTAAACTTTGAGGAAAACAGAACACTTTCAGGGAACAGAGGTGAAATGAAGAGCAGAAATCAGGGAGGTCTCAGGGAGATCTGACTACAACTTCCAGTACCTTCAGGGACTTATAGGAAGAAGAGAGAGAGACTTTTCATATGGGTAGTGACAGGACAAGGGACAATGGTTTTAAACTTACAGAGGGCAGGGTTAGGTGGGACATTGGGCAGGAATTGTTCCCTGGTAGGGTGGGCAGGCCCTGGCACAGGTTGCCCAGAGCAGCTGTGGCTGCCCCTGGATCCCTGGGAGTGCCCAAGGCCAGGTTGGACATTGGGGCTTGGAGCAGCCTGGGACAGTGGGAGGTGTCCCTGCCAGGGCAGGGGTGGCACTGGGTGGGATTCAAAGTCTCTTCCCACCCAAACCAGTCCCTGATTCCATGCTCTGTATTAGCTGTACCCATCTGGGCTGGGTGCTTGGTGCTGTCCCTGAGCCAGGCACAGAACATCACACCCAGACAGCTCCAAATGAACTGGTACAAAATCCTCACCCTTTGATAGAGGCTCTCAAGTCTCTGGCCACATCCCTCTGGGGCAGGGACTTTCCCAAAGCCCCCTCTGTGCCTGTTTTCAGCCCTGCCTGGCAGCTGGTGGTGGCTTCATTGTGCTGTCTGAGGACATGCCTTCACTCAGAGCCGCTGGTTTCCAAGCTGTGCTCTTTCCAGCGCACTCCTTTTGGCTCCAGAGCAGCCTGAAGGGCCCTTCTAGCAGGAGAGTGTGACAATGAGAGGGTGACATTGAGCACCTCAATGCATTCTGTCCTCCTGGGTTAATACAGGATCAGTCTGTTTTGTCCTTTGGAATATTAAGGAAGCCTCCAGAGGGGATGAAGCCTCCAGGAGAGCTGAGCTGTGCCTCTCTTTGCCAATGTTCATGAATTGTAAGAGTTCCACCTCATCACCTAATCCTCCAGGAAGCAATTATTCTCCTCCTGACGAGGGCACATCCAGGCAGTGTACAAGAAATAAAGTGCTCAGCTTTCCTGCATCTGCATATGGAGGCCCAGAGAAGGAGACTCCAGCTGCAAAATCCTGTGGGAAAGCCTTGAGGAAATGCCAGCATCTTCAGTATTCTGTGCTGAGCTTCCCACCAGGGCCAGTGCTCAGGTGATAACTCTTTGCTTTTGATCTATTGGATTTTGCAGTGTCTTTGGTATGTTGATGAGACTGCAATATCCCATAATAGATGGCTGTTTCTAGCAAGAGCTCTGCTATAATTGTATTTATGAGCAGAATACTTATAGAGGCCTTCAGGGAGCTTCAAGTGTAAAAACATTCCTATAACAACATATAGACAGCCAACAGGCAAGCAATTAATTTCTGGGCTGAGAGTGGTGTTGGGGGCTCTGTCCTGGTTTAGAACATCCATTAAAGCTGCAGAGGCTGTGCTGGAGGCCATGGGCAGCTGGACACTGGCTCCTTCCTCTGTGCTTTGTGTGCCTAAAATCGGCTTGAAATAAAGTTCACCGAAGCTAAAGGAGACCACTGAAGTTCTGGTGTGTTCTGGGGGAACCACAGAGTTTTGTCACAGGATTTCCTGGAAGGGATCCACCAGGATCCCCCAGGCCAGCCCCTGGCCCTGCACCCCAACAGTCCCACCCTGGGCATCCCTGGGAGCACTGCTGGCACTGTGGAGTTTGTGCAGGAACAACTCTCCCTCCCAGCTTGTCCTCGCAAGGGAAGAGGCAGGCACAGACCCCTGAGGTCCCAGAATGGGAAGTGGGATCAGTTTTCCACTCCTGACCCTGATTTGCTGGGTGTCCTCATCTCTGTTTTCCTCTCTGCTCTTTCCCTGCTCCTCCCCAGTCCCAAAGGCCCAGGTGATGCCATCATGCTCCAGGTATGGTCATGGCTCCACGTCAATGAAGTCCAAAAAAAAATCTACATCCCTTGACAGGAGGCTCAGTGCCTGTGTTTGTCACAGCTTTGGCTGAAATTACCTTAATAATGGGATATTCACACCATGCCAATCCCCCATAGAGTGGTATTAATCAGCCTTGTTCTGCAGGGGAAGAAATTATATTGCTGTTAAAGATCACTTATTTACAGTTTCTGATTAGTAGGGTGAGAGGAAAGGAGACTGTTTTCAGCATTTTACAAAAAAAAAAAAAAAAAAAAAAAACCAAAACAAAAGGACTCTCNAAAAAAAAAGTCCAAACCAACAGGCTCTTCAAATAATTATGAAGTTTGAAATTAAAACTGTTGAGGAAAGTTTCCATTCTGTAATAAACTGTGTCTTGGAAAATGACAAGGACTTAGCAAGTGGCAAAGGGCCTCACAATGCCCCTAGTAGGATTAAAAATAAATTCTGTTGTTACAATATGGACAGTTCCAGTATTATAAAACAAAACGTATTAAAAATTGATTTGTATCCTCCAAACACCTTGGAAGGGGTTCAAGCTGGCAAGGACAGACTCCAGAGCTGCACAGCGCCTCCCAGAGCAGATGTCAGAGCTAAGCCTAAGCTGCTCAGGCTGGGTGTTAAATTCAGGATTTCTTTGCCCTCCTGGTTTCTCACAGCCCTGCCTGTGTCAGGATCAGCTGGGGAGGAAGGCACAGGAGAGAAGGAGCTGCTTTAGGGCTTGGGGCTGAGCTGCTCATCCAGAGAGAGAGGGAGAATGAAAGGTCCCTGACCCCAGGTGGGCACCTGAGCCATGCTTGAGGCTTTTCTCAGGCCTGTTTTGGGAAAATGTGTCTTTAATAACCCCAGGCCACCTGCAGCTGCCAGGATGGATTTGCCTGTTCTCCTTTTTAAGGGAGGGTTTTTCTCATCATCCCCTGGTGCCCCAGGATCAGTGCAGTGCTGGGGGTGAGCTGTGCACTGCAGCAGCTCTGTCTTGGAGCCCACCAGAGAGCTGTGTCTGTGCTCATCTCTGAGCCTGGCCCCTGCCAGAGCTGCCCTCTTTACCCAGGATGTGCTCTGCAAACCCATTTTGAGTTTTCATTGCATGATAAAGAGGCACAAAACATTCCTAGGGATGCTGGGAGGGACAGGGAATGAAAGCTGAGGAGAGAATAGCTGCTGCTGGACTCCTGCTCCCTCCTGCTGCCCCTGGCAGGGTGGGGTGAGCCCAGCTCCTCCCCAGCAGCTGGAATCCCACAGGAGCTCAGAGCCCTGGGTCTGGGGGTGCTGACCTGAGCCTGAGACTGGTGGCAGGACCGAGTTGGGAGGCAGGGTTGGGAAGGGGATCTTTGGAAGCCAAGGAGGCTGAAAGCTGCTCCCTAAGGCAGAGGCCCACACTCCCTGCCCAGGGAGGGCACTGCAGGAGGGAGCTGAGGTGCAGGGAGCCTGGGGTGGCTCTGCTGGCAGGACAGGGTGGGGGCAGGCTGTGGAAAGGACCTGAGATGCCCTTTGGCATTTCCCTGAGTTTGGTGTCATTTCAGGAGTGGAGCTGGCAGAGGGGCTGGGACTGCAGAGGTGCAGTGGAAGCAGTGATGTCCAAAGCCCAGGCTGGCCATGGATGCTGGGGAGACTGGAGGGGACAGCAGGTGCCTTCCCACCTAAGATAGTCACTTCCAGCCTTCTGGAATAAAGGCTATGTGGGCCTGAGATTTCTGACTCTGAAAGGATTTCAGCCTGTCAGTGGCTGATTTTCTTCCCAAGGGAAGATTTCTTGGGAGAATTTTCTTTCAAGGACAATTTCTGTAAATAACTATTTTCTTCTCATAACATTTCTAAATAAACAATATTTTTCTCATAACACTTTCTCTTCCAGGTATTGTTTCTGTTACTTAACCAATGCAGAGAGGTGTCAATCCTATGGATCAATAATGTGCCTTTTTAATGCAGCATGTTATAAAAAGGCTGGATGAATTGTAAATAAAGCCTTCTGATTCTCTTCTGCCTTTGAACTGGAGTCAAGCATCTTTATTTCGTGTCCAAGAACGACATGGCTATAAATAGATTGATTTTTTTTTTTTTTTAATCAATAGGGCATATTGCAAAATTTCCCTGAGCCCACAGCAGGTACTGGTGGTGAGCAGGGTTTGCCAAGAGCCAGCAGGACCTGGGTGTTTGCTGGCCAGCAGAGGAGCAGTGGCCACATAAAAGCTGATGAGCCACACTTGGGGTGGGGTTTGGGCAGCTACAGACATGGAATGAGCCATCAGCAAGGGGAGAGGGAGCTGGGATGAACTGGGAGCTCTCAGCTGAGCTCTGGTGCTGAAGGGAGCCATGGGGGGCAGGGGATGGAGAGTGAGTAACACCCAGCCAGGGATGGGGTCAGCAAGGGCAAAGCTCAGCTGGAAGTCAAGGACAATAAGAGCTTCCAACAGGGGGACAGCAGCAAAAATAGGTAATAAGGAGACTGGGTTTGCTGCTGAATGAGAAGGGGGTGACTCAGTGGGGACAGAGGAGGTGGAAGGACTCCCTGTTCTCTTTTTGTCTTCTCCACTGATGTCCCTCAGACCTTTGGGATTAGAGAAAAGGTTCAAAGAGAACAACTCCAGTAGTGCAGGAAGGCTGGGACAGGGGTCTCCCAGGAAATCTGATCCCTTTGGGTTCCTGGGAAAAAAGAGGATTCAGCTGAGGGGTGTCTTCCAGGAAAATAAAGATGTTGGTCATGGGGCTGGTGCTTATGTCACAGCCCAGGAGAGGCTGAGGGAATTTGCTTGTTCAGCCTGGGAAGGGAAGAGTGAACCTAAATACCAGCCTGCCAGTATTTATAAGGAGGTTCTGAGAAGATGGAAACAGAATCTTTCCTGACAGATTTGCTGGGAAAATAAGAGACCGTGGTTAAAGGCAGAAGTCAAGGAGGTTTTGGCAGAATTTAAAAAAAAAAATTACATGTAAAGAGAGTGAAATGTTGGAATAGAGCCCCAAGCAGATCATGGGATCTCCTCCTTGGAGGATGTCAAGCCCAGCTGGACCAAGTCCTGAGCAGCCTGGTCTGACAGAGGATTTGGGTCTGGAGTGAGGACTCCTGCTGTCCCCTCCTGAGCCCCTCTGTGAGGCAGCTCACAGTAACCAGGGCAATCTGTGCCTCTGACCAAAGGTTTCAGGGTGAGCCCTGGTGTGGGGGCTGCTCTGTGCCCTCCTTTGCTGCACCTGCCTGGGCCACAGGCACAGCCCCAAGGCTGGGCCCTGCCTTGCTGTGCTGCTGGCACAGCCCAGGACAGGGCAGCTTGTGGAGGTCACTGGATCTGCAGTCTCCCTTCCCTTGCCAAAACCACCTCCCCAGCACGAGCAGAGCATTGCAAATGCTTTGGGAAAGCTTCTCCTCCTTGTGCCTCTCTGAGGTGGCCCCTTGGAGCTGCTGTCCTCGTTGTCCTTCTCTCCTCTGGGTGTTGGCCCAGCCATTGATTTGAATTATGAGTTTGTCCCCAGGAAAATGACCATCAGTGGCTCCCAGAGGGGAGGATTTTGGCACACCCGTGTCAGTGCAGCTGTGCCAGGCTGTCTGCAGATCCTGCAGGGAGCCCACACCCATTTGGCTCATCCAGAGGGGATTTGTGCCTGCTGGGGCTGGTTTGTGCTGCTGGAAGCTCACAGCTTGATGGGGCTTTCCCTGGGATGCTGCTCCAGGGCAGTGTGGGACACAGGATACAGGGGGACATCCCTGAGTGTCACAGATGCCCATGGGAACCTTTGACACATGAGGGGACCCCTGCACATCTCCAAGATGCTGCAGAGCCTGGTACCCACCAGACAGCCCCTGCAGGGCTTGGGGAGGGGTCAGGGGTACCCCAGAGAGCCCCTGCAGGGACTGGGGGGGTTCAGGGGTGCCCCAGAGAGCCCCTGCAGGGCCTGGGGGGAGGGGTCAGGGGTACCCCAGAGAGCCCCTGCAGGGCTTGGGGAGGGGTCAGGGGTACCCCAGAGAGCCCCTGCAGGGACTGGGGGGTTGGGGGTACCCCAGAGAGACCCTGCAGGGCCTGGGGGGTTGGGGGTACCCCAGAGAGACCCTGCAGGGCCTGGGGGGTTGGGGGTACCCCAGAGAGCCCCTGTAGGATCTGGGGGGTTCAGGGGTACCCCAGAGAGCCCCTGTAGGATCCGGGGGGTTCAGGGGTACCCCAGAGAGCCCCTGTAGGATCCGGGGGGTTCAGGGGTACCCCAGAGATCCCCTGCAGGGCCCGGGGGTCGGGACCCCTGGTCAGGACTCACTGCTCTGCTTCTGCCTCCTCCTCGGGGTCTGCTGGGAAGGTGCAGAGCTGCTTGCACTGGAAGCTGCCACTAATTGGACCTTATTAAAAATTTACTTCTGTTTCACAATAAAGCCGGAGCATTTATTTTCCCCCAGCCAAGGCGTTAATTAGCAACACAAATGGGCTGTGCTGCCCGGGGAACGGCAGAGCCGGGGCTGTCGGTTCCGTGACCTCGGGGTAGCCCCTGCAGCCCGACACCTGCACGTCCTACCCCTCCCTCCCAGGATTCCAGCTTTGGGATTTCCCATTCCCTCCAGGAATGGGATGAAAGGGTATGCCCTGGCAAACAATATGTGCTTTTTTCTTAGTAAGAACTGATCACCTGATTGAAGCAAGGTACCCAAAGGTTGAGAGTGTTTAAGGATGATGGGAATCCACAGGTATCTCTGCAGGATATCCTGCTGTCCTGAGAGAATTCCCTGTGGATGGTTTGTCTCAGGGGCTGCCCTTCAGCAATACCACATTTCCATCTCTGGAGGAGATGTTGAAGTTTTGACACTGATATTTTTGCAGAGGTTTTTCTGTGTTGGGCAAAACTGCACAATGCCAGTGCCTGAGCTTGGGAGATCTGCAGGATTTGGGACAGACACAGGACAGGAGCATTGTACCAGAAAAACAGATCTTCATGGAATCCTGGAATGGTTTGGGTTGGAAAAGACCTTAAATCCCATCCTGTCATACCCCTTGCCCTGGGCAGGGACACCTCCCACTGTCCCAGGCTGCTTCAAGCCCCAATGTCCAGCCTGGCCTTGGGCACTGCCAGGGATCCAGGGGCAGCCACAGCTGCTCTGGGCACCCTGGGCCAGGGCCTGCCCACCCTGCCAGGGAACAATTTCTCTTGTCTTTTATTTTAAAGATGCTAAAGATGTTGTCCTGCCACGCTCTACCTGAGTAAAATGCTGCTCTCTCTCTCTCTTTCATAAGCCCCTTCAGGCCCTGCCAGGGGCTCTGAGCGCTCCCTGGAGCCTTCTCCTCTCCAGGGGAGCACCCCCAGCTCTCCCAGCCTGGCTCCAGAGCAGAGGGGTTCCAGCCCTGAGAACATCTCTGGTACCTCCTCTGGACTGGCTCCAGCAGCTCCATGTGTTTCTTGTGCTGAGGATTCCAGACCTGGGCACAGCACTGCAGGTTGGGTCTCAAGAGCATCTTCCCTGTGGCTGATATTCCTCCCCAGGTGTCCATGGCACTGTGGTGAAGCAGAGGCCATGGAGTGACCAGCTGGTTTTGCAGGGTGGGTTTGGCACTCTCTGTTCCTGCCTCGTGAGAACTGTGCCTGCTCTCTTTGCTGCAGGAACCTGAGCTGAGTCTGCAGCAGCTGCTGGGGCCAAAGCTTCCCCCTGTGCAGCCTGGGCTGGGGGGTTCCTGTGCCTGTGCAGTGGGGTAAGGGAACAGTTTTGTCTTTTTGCTGCAGGAAGCTGCTGCATCCCAAACTCTCCACTGACCTGGTACATGGTTCAGTGACTGGGATGGCACAACTTCATAGAACCATGGAATCTCCTGAGCTGGAAGGGACTCCCAGGGATCATGGATACAGCCCCTGTCCGTGCCCAGACCCCCACCAATCCCACCCTGGGCATCCCTGGCAGCGCTGTCCAAAGGCTCCTGGAGCTCTGGCAGCCTCGGGGCCGTGCCCATTCCCTGGGGAGCCTGGGCAGTGCCAGCACCTCTGGGGGAAGAACCTTGCCCTGAGCTCCAGCCTGAGCCTGCCCTGGCCCAGCTCCAGCCCTGCCCTCAGGGATGCAATAGCCTTTCCCCAAGGAAGGGCTTCCCCCTGCACAAACACACAGCTGCCTCTGCTTGCCTTCCCAGAGGAGCCTGGTGTCCCTTGGGACCAGGAGCACTCCAGCAGAGCAAAGACATCCAGGACAGAGGTGACAGGGCTCTATGAACTCCCCAGGCCAGGTTAAGTGACAGAGCTCAGTCTCTGGGCAGGGGTGGTGGCATAGGTTGCTCTCCTTGAGCCTCCATCCCATTTCCCACCTTCCAGTGCTCTCAGAGCTGCCTCCTGCCCTGCAGCCAGGACTGTAACACAGGAGCTGCACTGGATCCCAGACTGTGCCTGTGCCTGCTCAGCCTGCCCCAGGGAGGGGAGGAGAATTCCTGCAGTGACACTCACACAGGAGCAGCCGTGGGAGGGACGCTCCAAACCTGCTTTCCAATTAGGAGCAGAGCCCTGCTCCCTGTCTGGATGTGACAGGATAATGCACCTGCTAAACATTACAAGAGGCTTCCGAGATTCAATGTGACACCAGCGAAGCAGGAGCTGCAGTTTAGTCAACACTCCATCAGTTAAAAGTCTATATTTCCAATTATCTGCGGACAGTTTGCCTTCAAGGATAATTGGCTTCCCACAGCTCCTGGAACAGATGTCAGGGAGCTCCTTCTCCTCCAGTGAGGAAAACCTGGAATGGTTTGTAGTGTGCATTGCAGGTGTCAGTGTCAGGGATTTGGGGACTGTCCTGGGGCAGAGCTTTGCAGAGGCAGCAGCCCCTAAAACCCATGGGATGGTTCCCCCATCCTGCTGCTGAAGTGTGGGATTGGGGGCCCACACTGTGACACAGACCTGGCACCGTGTCCCTGCCCTGGGGACGCTGCCAGGAGGTCTTTTCATCTGATCAGTTGTCCCCTTGGCACAGGAGGTGACATCTTGGCGGGACAATTTGCCTGTCTCCCTCCAGGACTGGGAGGAGAAGAGGAAGTTTTATTGGAAAAATGGGTGTTTATGGAGCTGCTCCTCTCAGGCCCCCTGTGCCCATGGCTGGGGCAGCCCTCAGGCCACCAGGAGACAACCCCAGCCCCACGGGCTCTGCTTCCCCCTGCCCAGCCCCAGGGTGCTCCCGGGGACCCCCAGCAGTGTCAGCCCTGCACAGACAGGCTGCACAGCCCAGGCACGACCTGTAGGAAAGTCCCAGACTCCAGTAAGGAACTGAAGCATAAGAATTTCCTGGCAAAATTTAAGTATCTGAGTGGGGAATTGGGTTTTTATTACAACAGACTGCTGCTGTGTGTAATGGGAATTGTCATTTACCACTCCAGGCCCTTCTCTGTGGATAAGATCTGATCTCCAGCAGCTTCCAGGAGTCACTGGACCTCTTCTCCAGACTGTGTAGGGGCAGCCAGTGTCACTGTGGCCTCTGGGAGAGGTGAGAGATGTAAACCTGCTCCAGTGTGATTCCCAAAAAAGCCCCAAGGGGAGAGGGGCTGAAGGCAGCCCAGGAAGGCTCCTGTGCAGTGCTCCAGCACCATTTCTGAATTACATGTTTTGACATACAGTTCCTAGATTTTGTTTTTAAGATGAAAAGTGAGCAGATTCCACATGAAAAGAGAATTCCCTGGTGAAAAAAATGCACAACCCTTTTCTTTTTTATCCTTTTTTTTTTTT
>WEIU01022166.1:107891-127081 GCA_013389925.1 Aegithalos caudatus
TGGATGGGTGGAGGGATGGATGGATGGAGGGATGGATGGATGGAGGGAGGGATGGAGGGAGGGAGGGATGGATGATGGAGGGACCACCAGGGCAGGGGAACTGGCTCTCCAGGGAATGCTCAGTGTGTGGTGAGGTGGGTGAGGAGGATTCCAGTGGGAGGCAATGCCAGGCACACCCCAAGGAGAACAGAGGAGAGGGATGGCTGTGCTGATTTCCCCTTTGATTTCTTTGCCCATCACTTTGTTCAGCCCATCAGCAAGTGCTGTCCAAGCTGTGCCACTTTCCCAGCACTAGGATGTCTCCTCAATCCTTTGGCTGTTTTGAAGAGAAGCTCTGGGTGCTGGAAGGCAAAGTCTGGACGATCAGAGCTGCAGATGCCCTTGACTCACCCAGAAGCTCTGCTGTCCATCCTCTCCTGCTGTGTGCTGTTCCCTTAACACTGGCTGCCAACTCCCCCAGCTCTTCCTGGAGGCTGGAGGAGCTCCATGGTGGGGCAAGTCTGGGCCCTCTGCATTTCTAGGGCCTTTCCTGCTGTTCCCAGAGGACTCTGTGGGCTGGTGCAGTCCTGGCAAGTACAGAGCAAAGGGAGCTGTGGCACAGCAACAGGCCAGGGAGTGTTTGGGGCAGCTGCAAGACCAGGACATGACCCCCATTGCTCTGCTGAATCCCAAGGATTGCTATTGGCCACCCCAGCTGAGATTCCAGGGAGAATGGCTCCTGTTCAAGGAAGGTTTGAGCTGGTCTCCATGAGACCCTGCAGTGCAGAAAGGAACGACACAAATGCTCACAACTGTACCTGGGTGCCGCCTGCAGTGGGTGTGGAGGGTGCTGCTCCAGCTGGAGAGTGCCTTCCAGAACACAGGAGTGGGAGCTGCTGGGAAATGCCAGGCTAGGAATGACCTATGTGTTAATAACCCCAGCTCCCTTATCTGTATGTATTGTTCCCTACTCTTAAATGTCACAGCCATGGAGCATTTGTCCCACGGACTCTGCCTCAGTCTGTGTGCTGCTTGGAAGGTGCTAAAGGAACACCTCTGGAATATTTTACCTCTTTTGGCTGCCTCAGGCCCTTCTTTGCTGCACACACTGGTGCTGTCCTGCTCACACTGTCCCTCCAGGGTGTTCTGCAGCATGTCTGGCATAACTGAGGGCTTTGTCCTTTTCTGCCAGCAGTCAGGGCCACTGTCCCATGGGCACAGGGAGGCTCTCCAGGCACCCAGGATACACCCTCCCTCTATTTTTATCTAGAATCATGAAATCACAAAATCTCCTGGGCTGAAGGGACCCACAGGATCACCCAGCCCAGCCCCTGTCCCTGCCCAGACCCCCACCAATCCCACCCTGGGCATCCCTGGCAGCGCTGTCCAAAGGCTCCTGGAGCTCTGGCAGCCTCGGGGCCGTGCCCATTCCCTGGGGAGCCTGGGCAGTGCCAACACCTCTGGGGGAGGAACCCTGCCCTGATCACCACCTAAACCTTCTGACACAGCTTGGTAGAACAGGCATGGAGGATCTCACTCCTCACAAGGGTGTCTTTCAAAATCTTATTTGGTGTGCAGGTCTCTCATGCAGATGGGAGCACTTGGCCCTCCTGCACACCTGGGCATGGAGCTGGTCAGGCAGAAAAAGAAGGGCACATGCTTTGAGAACACTTGTCTTACTCTCAATCTCTTCTTACTCTAAGTCACTTGTGAAGGAGCAGATGTGATCCTGTGGGAGGAGCAGGCACAGATTGTTTTTTTCCAAATCTTTGTTCCACATCACAGTCACAAGAATGTTCATATCCTTTGATGACACAGCCCAGATTAATTGCCAGGCAAGTCCAGCCTGCTTGCAGAAAAGGAAAGGTGTTTTGTGCAAAAGGCAGTGAATAATGGTATGATTAAATTCAGCCCCCTAAGAAGTGCTCACAAGCGGCTCAGTGGTGAGTAAGCAGCCAGTCTTGGGTTTATCTGCTG
Source organism: Aegithalos caudatus (assembly GCA_013389925.1). Classification (NCBI taxonomy): domain Eukaryota; kingdom Metazoa; phylum Chordata; class Aves; order Passeriformes; family Aegithalidae; genus Aegithalos; species Aegithalos caudatus. The sequence goes on from WEIU01022166.1 coordinate 109,848, forward strand.
ATTGCTTGGCCTGGAGTGGATCCTGTCGTGAGTGAGGGGCTGTGATTGTGCCTGGGGGGGCTGTGGGTGAGCAGGAGCACCCACGAGTGTGTGTGTGTGTGTGTGTGCACCTACACAGGCACACCTGCTCCATCCAGGAGCAAAGTGCACCATCAGCAGGGCACTGATGGTGTGTAAACACACCCAGCTCTGTCTGAACACACAGATTCAGTTTGGAGACCTTTCTTTAAATCAGACAACAGTGTAAATCTGTGAGTTTTCTGTTGGCCTTCCCATTTAACTGCCATTTCTCAGTCCTTTGATATTTGATACACATTTCACCTTTGGCAGCAGCTCTCCAAGGAGGGAGGTGCATTTGTGATGGCACATTTGAGAGTGTGGCCCCTGCTGTTACAAGAGCTGAATTGAAAAGGATTTATTAAATAGATCAAGAACAATTGATCAAGGCCATTTGGGGGAAGTTTTCCTGGACTGATGCAGAATAAATAGATACAAAATGAGGGTCACAGCTGAAAACCAGCAAGTGCCCAGGTACAGACAGACCTTTCAGAGATTAAAAGGACAATTTACAGCTGTGTTGTGCTATTCCCTCTGGAAGAGAGTTCCTGTCCTACCAATCAGCCAGCAGGAACTTTTGGATTTTGCTTCTCTTTGGGAAGACAACAATGTGGTTTTGGCCCTTAACCCCTCTAGAAAGCAGGGGGTTGTCCACACTTGGCAGAGTCCCAATTGCCATGAGTTCCTGGGGCTGTTTTGGGATTGTTTGTCCACTTACCTGCATTTCCCACTGTGCTGCTTGAAGCTCCCAATATTTAGAGGCAGCTTCTAACAAAACCCCTCTTGTGCTCCTTAGTCTGAGGGGTTTGATAACTTATCCCTTCCATGGATTGCATCCCTTTTTACTTGTCCTGGCCACTAACTGCAAGTCTTTGTTTCCAGCAGTGTCTGCAGACAGGTCAGGATTGGATGCCTGCACCTTTCAACATCATTGTCTCCCTTAGGCCATGAAATTTGTGTCATTTCCAGAATGCAAATCCCGTTTGGGAAACAAGCTAAACCCAATTAAGCCAAACCCTTCTAATTCCTGTAAATACAACAGCCACAGTTGCACATGTTTGTGTTGTCTTTGGGAGTTGGCAGAGGAGGCAGGGACATTACTCACCCAGAGCTTATCTCAGAGCCAAATGTTTGACTCCTGGTTTCAGGTGAAGGACACGCTGCAGAACCAGCTCAGTCTCTCTGTCTTTGATTCATGAGCACAGAGAGAGATATTTCATCTTTGGGGCTAAACTCACTTCCATGGCTGGGGACAGCCACAGACATTTTGCTCAATTAACATCCTAATTACCTTTACTGCAACAGCGTTGTCTCCTATCCCATGGTCTCAACTGAGCCCCACTGTTAAATGCAGAATCTTTTCCAGGAAAATGGATATTACTCCTCCTCCCCAGGTCAGAAATGAAAAGAATTTGCAGGAATAACCCAAGACTCCTCTCCGTGCTGGCAGGGTGCCCTGGCAGGAGGGGCAGGGAGGGATTTGCTCCCAGGCTGGGGGAGGAGGATGCTGCTTCCTGCAGCTGGTCCCACACAGACCCGAGCCCAGGGTGTGCAGCAGGGCACATTTCTGCTCTGGGAAGTGTTTCCAGGTGGCACGTGGCACTGGAGTGTGCTCCCAGCCCTGCAGGACTGGCAGAGGAAGCCCACTGCCCTGTAACAGAGTCTCAGAACTCTAAATCACAGAACAGCACAATCGATTTTATGGAAATGGGATCCCCTGGGACACTCACTGCCAGGGGAGCTCCTGCTGCTCTGTGTCCCTGAAAATGCACAGCTCTGACAGGTGAAGGCAACCATCCAGGGAGGCTCAGGATCCACACAAGAGGATGGAGGGAAGGGCTTTGTCCTTGCCAGGTAAAAACCAAGATTTCAGCTCTCCTTTTTGCTGTTTTTATTGCAAAAGGAGAAACCTCTGGAGCAGGGTTTGTCCCAGCCAAGGCTGTTCTCAGGTGCCAGTGAGATTTTGCAGCTTAAATGTGTTTAGAAGTGACCATACCCAAAGTCCAGAGGGTTTTCCACAGTGGGAAGCCTGGCTTTGGAGTCCTCTGCTCCTTGTGGTCCCTGCTTTGCCCCAGATCCCAGATGCTGTGAGCTCAGAGAGGTTTGGCATGGCAAACCCTTATCAGGAGAGTATGGAGTCAGGCTTTGCACAGCCTGGTTTGTGTGTGGCTCTATCCCCACCCCAGACATTCATGTTAATAGATTAGGGAGAGCTTGAGCTGGATCAGATAAATACATTAAGGCATCATCTGCACCCAGCATTAGTGCAAAGCTCCCTGAGTCCTCCTAATGCCCGAGATATTCTCATTTTTGGTGTGTATTACACGACAAACATCCAGCTGCAAAATCAAATCATAAGAAAACGAGATGTTCTCTTATCATTTCCTGCCCTGGGAACTGACTGGGTGTGAGTGAGGCTTTTTGCTGTGCCTTGGGACAGAGCAGTTCAAAGAAAGCCAGAATGAGAGCAGGGATCTCCCTGGCACCTGTGGATACAGCACAAAGCTTTCCTCAGCAGGAAAGGGGCTCTGGTGCATTGTGGAGCACCCAGGGGCTGGCAGGGTGCAGGTTCAGCTGGTGGGGGAGTGCCCAGTCTGGGAGATGTGTTCTGCTCTCTTAGTGACCAATGCCATTAATCTTAATTAATCCTAATGGCACTGGTGTCAGACATGGAGCTGGACACATAAAATAACACATGGATTACCCCAATGCCTCTTTTATTTACAGTGTCAGACACCACCTCTGCTACAATGGGACAGAGAGGTCACACCACTGATGTGTCTCTAGAGGGAGAATCACAGAATATCCTGAACTGGAGGGACCCCCAGGGATCATGGATCCAGCCCCTGTCCCTGCTCAGACCCCCAACAATCCCACCCTGGGCATCCCTGGCAGCGCTGTCCAAAGGCTCCTGGAGCTCTGGCAGCCTCGGGGCTGTGCCCATTCCCTGGGGAGCCTGGGCAGTGCCAGCACCTCTGGGGGAAGAACCTTGCCCTGAGCTCCAGCCTGAGCCTGCCCTGGCCCAGCTCCAGCCCTGCCCTGGCTGCTGTCCCTGGCTCAGAGCAGGGATGGGAGCTGCCCTCGGGAGGAAGTGCAAGACCCCAAGGAGTCTCCCCTATCTCCTCTTCTCCAGTGACCTCACATTTTTAGATCTGACATATGAGATTATGAGGGTCACAGGATCACAGAATCATGGAATGGTTTGGATGGGAAGGGACCTTAAATCCCACCCAGTGCCACCCCTGCCATGGCAGGAACACCTCCCACTGTCCCAGGCTGCTCCAAGCCCCAATGTCCAGCTGAGACTCCCCTCCCTCCATCTGACAGCTCCACTATGGGACACTGAAACCCTGTGAGGGATGTGCAGTGGTGAGTTATAACTCTTTAAATGAAAAGATTAAAAGCAAAAAAAGAGTAAAGTTAGGGGCTTATTAATACCTTCCCCTCTTGGTTTAGGGCAAATTTGGGAAAACACCCTGAATAGGGTCCCTATGGGGAGCAAACCCAAATGGCCCCTCCCCCCAACTGGTCCAGGAAAGAAACTCCTCAGAGAAAACGTGGAAAAAACTATTTATTTAACAAACAAAGTGCCCACAAGCACAAAGAATGAATAATATGAAACAATAAAACCTTTCACTGTTCTGAAATGAGCAGGCAAATTCAGAAAGTCCCTGACGGGGGCAGCTCAGCTCTCTCAGTGTCTCATCAGTCCCTCTGGAGGTCCAGGCCCTGCTGGGCTGCAGGTGTGAGCTCCCCGTGCTCCTCTGGGTTTTTCAGTCCAGAGCAGGTTTAAACAGTCCCAAGAAAATGGAAAAAAAAAAAAGTCCAGAGAGCTTTTCTGTCTCAGCTAGCTAAAACTAACTAAAAGCAAAGCAGATCTCTGTGCCTCAGCCAAACACAGTCCTGGAGCAGGAATGCAGAGGAGTGAACGCTGTTTTTAAAACAAACTCCACGTTGCTTCTTTCCCCCTTTCACTCTCAGAGCCAGTCTTAAAGGTAAAGAACTCGATATACAGCATAAAAGAACAGGCAGCTGGGGATACAAACATCATAAATCACCCTAGGACACTTCCCCACCATGCTCCCAGTAAATATCCACACTTCCTTAGAGATGCCTGTAGAGACAGAGCAATTCTGCACTGAAGGTCAGTGTAGGAAGGAGGGAAAGGAGTCACAGTACCTGGCTCCAGGTCTTGTATTTCTGACCACCAGGTCAGGAGGAGCTTCTGCCCCTGAGGGTGGCTGGGTGAGCTGAGATGGGGCTGGTGGCATTGGGGGGGTGACAAGTCCCCCAGGACACTGATGTATTGGGGTGGTGGCACTGGGGATGTGGGGCTGTGCCCTGGGCACCTCCAGCACCTGCACAAGGCAGGTTCTGACCCTTCTGCCCTTGCACCTCCATGAACATTGAAAGACATCTCACTGTCTCCCCTTGAGCAAGATGTGTCTCTCAGTTGGGAAATCAACCAGAAATAGAAACTCCACTGTATCCCAACACAGCTGAAAGAGGGAAGGCTGAGTGAGTGAACACAGGTGCTAAATGTGGGAAAACCTGGGGAGGCAGAGCCTGAGACCTGCAAAGGTGACCTGGTGAAGATGCTGAGGGTGGCCCCGCTCAGTGTCCCCTCACTGCTCCTGCCAAGGCAGAGGTTGGTGTCACCCAGGAGCTGGAGGCTGAGCTGCTCAGGTTTGCTCTGGGCAGAGGCAGAAGACTCAAACCCTTCCAGCAAGTGGGAGTTAATGATTTCTGCTCCAGTGCTTGGATTGCCTGACTTTGTCTGGCTGGAAATGCAAATGAGGCCGTCTTTCCAAGCCGGGTAATTAGTGCTGATCTCGGGTGTCACCAGCCAGTTCTGGAGGTCGGGGCCAGATCCTTTGTGATGCAGGACCAAGGGAATGGCTCTGCCAGGCACCCCGAGAGGGAGGGGCTGCCCTGGGGTGAGGAAGGGGGAGCACTGCACCCTCCTGAAGGCTGGGGGGCCTCTCTGGTGTCACCCACATTTTTACAGCCTTCTGAGAGTTTCTAAAATCTTCTGATTTTTCTAAAGTTCTTTTTGTATGTTTATATGTTGAAATGGAGTGCTTTCAAGGATTCTGTAGGAAAACAATCTATGCTTACATTCCTTTCTCAAGGAGAAACATTTGATGGACTTTTGTCCTCACCAGTGTGGATGGAGAGGTGGTAACCTCCATCCAATCCAGGGGTAATCCCTGGAAAACTATAAAACCCAAGTTGTGAAATAAATTTTCTTTCTTTTTCATACCTTGGAGCTCACTGGGTTCTGTGCCTTCATTTTCCGTGTCATATTGTGACACCCTGGGGCACAGCTGGAGGAACGTGGTCAAACTGTGAGGGACACCAAACCTGGGGCCTGGGAAAGGTGAGGGATACTCAGCACTGTCCTGGCAGGATCCAGCTGTGACAGCCAGCTGGGCTGGCCCCACAGCTCTGCTGCAGCTCTGCACAGGAAGGGATGGGAATGTCTTTCCCTGAGGAGCACCCCAGCCTGCTCCCTATGGAGAAGGTCTCCAGGGTGCAGCAGGTGAGTGAGGGAGAATTTTCAATTCTCTACAATTCACACAGGGAGGCAAAAACTTCCCTAGAGCTCTACAATCACCACAGGACAGTTTATTTTCCAATATTCCTTTGCCTTTCCTGATTGTTTTGAAGTTGTTCTTTTAGATGAGTTAATTATTCTTTGTTTATTCTGAATTAGGGAATTTTTTTTTCCCATTGAAAGGCTTTTTTTCCCATTGAATGTGTTTTCCCATTGAAAGGTTTTTACTCTTCCAAGAGCCCTCATAAAGGAGATGGCCCAGAGAAGCCCTGGAGAGCCCTGGTGAATGTGCTGTCCTTGGTGTGTCCACAGAGCTGGGGCCAGGATTCAGCTGCAGCTTTTGGGGAGTGAAATCCAAGGTTTGGGAAGGAAGAGTCTCCTCTGTCCACAAACAGGAGGAGACAGGGGAGGTTTGAGAGGGGCCTGTGCTCCCTTCAGTGAGCACACCAGCTGCTGGGGCATTGTGGTGCTCAGCACCTGAGCCCTGCCTGTCCCTGGAGCTGCTCTGGGGCACAACCAATGGGAAAACCCAGTGAAATCTTCCTTTCCATGGGCTTTCTATCCAAATGCATCCCACCACGGCAATGCTGGAGTCTCAGCTGGGTGTGAAATCCAGTTGGGTGCTGGCAGAGCTGCCCAGGCACACAGCAGCTGCACCCCGGGCCTGGTGTCACCCCTGCTGCCACACTCCTGGTGCCTCCTGCCACAGAAGATGTCCTTTAACAGCCCTGATGTAACATTTTCCCTGCCTTTAACCTGACCCTGGTGAGAGCTGCTGCACAGCCAGCAGGGAGGTTCCATCTGTGCCCAACACACACCAGGAACTGGATACCTGCTCCGTGGCCCAGTGCTGCTCAGAGCTCAGAGCCAGACACCTCCTCCCATTCCCTCCCTGTTCCACACACCAGTCACATCTGCTCTGCTCCCCTCCCGTGTCAGCTCCCTGCAATCCATTTTATTGCTCGTTTAACAAGGAAACCTCTCCGAGGGCTGTGGCAGCTGGAAAAGCATCTGGAGGAGTGATTTGCAGTTTCTGCTGGTAGCTTGGAGGCCAGACAGACAGGTTTTTGCTGTCTCATGCCCCGAGTTTGGAAGTTTTTCAGGTGATAGCGGGGATGCTGCTTCCACAAAGCCTGGATCTCTGGTGGGCAGCTTGTCCAGGAGAACCCAGGGTCAGAGCTGAGCTCGGGATGCAGAGCTCATCTTAGCCTGCATGGAAATGCCACAGCCAGATGTCAGCACAGTGATTCCACGGATCAGGGCCTCCAAAAGAGGGGACATGAGAGGATGCGGAAGCCGGAGCCTTGCTGGGAAAGGGATGCCTTTCATGAAGGTTGGAAAAGATCTTCAAAATATCTGTCCAACCCTCAGCCCAGCACCACCAAAATCACCCCCAGACCAGTCTGCTCCTTTCTCACCTGTGTGTGGTTCAGCTCTCAAGGGAGGCTGCAAGGACCAGGACAGTGCCAGCAGCACCTTTGGCCCCACTGGTTCTGCCAATTCCCACGAGAGAATGAGCCAGGCCAGGGTCCCTGTCCTGGTCAGTCTGACAGCAGAGATGTGGCTGCACTGGAGAGGCTGGAGGAGCTGCTTGGGCTCCCAGAGGAGAACTTCTGGAACTCCCGTGGTGTGGCCAAGGCCTTGCTCTGCTCTGACATCTGCTCAGGAAGGGGATCCTGGTGACCCAGAGAACATCCCCTTTCATGGGACACAGGACAATCATTGCCTGAGATCCACAGGGGTGGGCTGTGGTGTGGGACAGTGCTGAGGAGCTGGCTGGGAAGAGGGTCTGGCATTCCCTGCTCCTCCCAGGGCATGACTCCATCAGCTCTGCTGAGAGGTGGAGCTGCAAGGTCACCCCAGAGAGCTCCAGAGTGATTAGGCAGGAACAGACAGGTTCTTTGGATCCTGCAAGGAATACATTCCTGGAGGTGGGAGCTGGTGGTCAGAATACTCAGAGGGGAGGGAAGGAAAGCAGCTCCCTGTGCCCACAAGAGCAGTGAGAGCAGGGGCAGTGCCAGCTCCACAGAGCACAGGTACTGCTGATCAGAGCCACATCTGCTCCTGCTGGGATGATTCCTGAGGAATTCCAGTGAGCACTCACCTCATCACGGGTGAGGGCTGGCCCAGCCAGAGCTGCCCCTGCAGGACTCTGTGCCCAGCCAGGTTCTCCCTCTGGGATGGCCCTGGAGCTGGGATCTGGCCCTGGCCCCAGAGCCCAGTGCAGCAGGGAGCAGAGGGGCAGTTGTGGTGTGGGTTTGGTGCCAGCAGGGAGGTAGGGGTGGTGTGAGCCCGGAGCACAGTGTGACAGTGACATCGGGGCGCTCCCAGCTATGGCTGCTCCAGGTGGGCACTGAGCAGGTCCCTGGTGCCAAACTCCGGCGGGAGGAGCAGCTCAGGCTGTGCCTGGGCAGGGAGGAGCTGGCAGCGCTGGGCTGGCTGGGCTGAGGGGATGGGGAGCAGCACAGGGAGGGATCCAGGGAGGGATCCAGGGAGGGATCCACGCCGTGCCCGGCGTCAGGGGCACGGGAGTTTGGGGACACACGTTCAGTGTGAGCCCTGAGGGGACAGAATGTGAATAAAGAGCTCCAGGCAGGGCAGGGCAGCTGAATGCAGCAGGGGAGAGCTCCCAGGCTTTGTCCTGCCAAGCACAGCTCTCCAGGGCTGCACACAGTGTCCCTGGAGCTGGCACACCTGCAGCCAGGCTGAGCCTGCAGGTGATGGGGCACAGCCTCTGGCTGAGGGGAGATGCAGAGCCCGGGGCACCACAAACCCTGTCCCTGCTATTTCAGGAGCAGAAATCAATACTCCTTTTCTTCTTCCTCCGGCTGCATCCATATGATGATCAGTGGCATGTTTTGCACAGAGGTTTGTTTGTTTGTTTGTTTGTTTGTTTGTTTTTTGGTTTTTTGTTTGTTTTTGTTTTTGTTTTTGTTTTTGTTTTTGTTTTTGTTTTTTAAGTAAGGATTGTGGTGTCTAAAACAGGCCTCAGAGAAAAAAATGTCCCTGAAGGGCAACTATGCCTCCTGATCCAGGTCTGTGCTTTGCCCAAATGAATTCCCACATGCCTTTGGCAGGCTCCAGCCTGGCTGCCCCTGTCCTGCAGCTGCTTGCCCCTGGGGGCAGCTCTGTGGGGTTCAGGAGCAGCCCAGGCACTGAGTGCTGACATCCACCCCATTGCCTCTGCTGGTTTTGACTTCATTGGGAAATTTGCAGGGCTCAGCTCCTGCCCTGATTCACATAATTCTGTAACCACAAGTCCAAACACACTTTTGCACCAAGGAGATCAATCCAGGCCCAGTGGGAGCCCTCACCAGGGAGAGGGGAGCTGCTGCTGCTGGAGGCACCTTTCTCCAGAGGGGAATGGCCTTTGGGCATTGATTCTTTGGGCTGTGTTATCCACAGGGATGGAAATGCTGAATAAACAATGGTGCTCCTTCTGGTGAGGGCATGGGCTGAAATCAGGATATGTGGTTTTGCCAGAAGGATCCCATAAACCCTCCAGTTCCCTTCTGGCTGTGGCCTCCTGGAAGTGTCTCCTTCCTCCAGTCCATGTTTGTAATTCCACACAACACACACAGTGCTGATCTTCACGGGGTCAGAGCGTCCATGGGCCTGTGGGAATGCACACCCAGTCCCAAACAGGGACACTGCAGCCCTGACTCCCCATCCCAGCTCCCCAGCACGGGCTTGTCCTGGTTCTCCCCACCGGGAACAGCTGCCCCTCATGGGTGACCTCCCTTGTTACGGCTGAAAAGGGGGAATGGGAAGTTCTGGAAATTTCCAGAAGTCTTCTGGCAGCCATGATCTGGTGCCAAACCAGGCTGGAGCCCCTGGATTTTGTTGCCACAGCCCTTTGTGCAAGCAGTCATGTGCTGCTGGAAGCACATGGAATGCACGGAAGGTGACTCAGCTCCCAAAAAACCCCTCAGAGGAGGTGACTGGGAACCCTCCCAGGGGATGTAATTTAGTCAGAGCAAGCCTTTGGTCTCCAGGCAGGGTGTCCTGGTGGGATTATCTGCCTTGTGCCACACAGGAGCTCAGGCCAGGTGATTGATTGACTGCTCCTCCTGCCTTTGCTGTCTGTGAATCAATCAAAGTTGCCATTGAAGTATTTTTGCAGAGGATGTGTGACAATAGCAAAAGAATAGCTCAAAGCCACCTCTGAAAAATGCTGTGTGTTATCAAAAGGCAGAAAGGTTTGAAATAAAAGCCAATTCAAGCCCTGGAAGTGTGTCACCATCCTCTCCTATCTGCAGCCGGCCCTGGGGTGCAGGGCAGACGTGAGAACACTTTCTCCCGAGCCCTGTATCAGGTCCTTCATCTCCCCTGCCTGACTCTCCTTCATCTCCCTCATCCAGCTCGCTCGCCAGCCCCTGAATCACACAAGGCTCAGAGCTCCGTGTGGCTGGGGGTGACTCCCGGGCCTGGGGCAGCTGCTGTTACCTGCGAGAGCCCTGACCTGGCAGCACAGCCCAGCCACACTCTGGCCCTGGCCCTGCAGGGCATCCCTGGATTAGTCCCGCTGGGATCTTCCCAGCAGAGCCACGGGTGTGACACGAGTGTGATGGGAAGCAGGCAGGAAGGTCCTGGGAGAAAAGCACGGCTCAAGAAGTTTTAAAACGCTTTGCCCGTGGAGTTCCCGATTTCTTGTGGGCTTTGCTTCCCGGGGACAGCAGAGTTCGGAGTGCTGGGGAGTGTTTCCATTTATCCAGGGGCTTTGCAAGAGTGCTAAATTAAACCTTGAATTTAAAGGGCTGTTTGCAAACGCTTCCTTTCAGTGGGAGACAGATTCCTGCCTGGATCATGAAGTCGTGTTGCAGCCGGTGCTCCCAGTGCCTCCTGCACAGCTTTGGGATGAATCAGCCTGGGCCGGGATTTAGGTGCAGTGTAACTAAAATATACCCAGGATCTGGATCCCAGGGGAGAGAGCTTTTCTCCAAGCTCTGAGGAGCTGATTGTCGTGGCAGCTCTGCCTTCCTGTGCTGACAGAGGTCCCAGCACCAGTGGTCTGCAGTGACAATGTCCCCAAATGCCACATCAGCCCCTTGGGCTCCTGGCTGGCTCCCCAGGTCCCCACTGGCACAAGGAATGTGCTCCCCCTTCCCAGACAGCTTTGCTTCTCCACTTGCTGCTGCTCTGCTCCCTGCACTGTTCCCTAAGGATAAATAAGGGAGTTTTATAATGAAGCACCTCTCACCCAGCCCATATTAAATAAATTTCAGTTGCCCTTTATTACACAATAATGATAGTAAGATTTAATTACCTCTGCACCCAAAGGGGACATGAATTTTAAGCGGTAGGAATTAATCTCCCCAGCAGTGCAATTGGGGTTGTGTGCTATGGGGGGTCAATTCCAGTGCAGCAGTGGGTGGTGACAGAAAAATCCTTCCTGAGGAGTGCAGATCCCAAACGGAGACTGTGGGTGGATTACGAGAGCGAGACAGGTAAGGAGCAGCTGATCCAAGGAACCCAATTAAATAATGACGCTTAGTGGAGTTTCTGATCTGTGGCACAGGCTAAAGATGCAGGAAAATGTGTGAAAATCCAGGAGCTCAGAGAGATCAACGGGGTGAGAGTCTCTGTTGGCTCTGCCCTAGGACTGTGCTCCTCTCCTCACTCCTGCTATCGTTTTCCACAAGTTCAAATAATCCCCTTTTTATTCTGGGTAAAGAAAAGAGAAGAAAAGGCATTCTGCGAGTGACTCTGTTTCTGGGGTTCTCTGTGTCACCTGTTTTGATTCCTGCTGCAAACTGTGTCACCCAGAAACACCCCAGGCACCGACAGTTCATGCTGTGCTTTTGGCAGTGTGGAGAGAAACAAGTTCTCCAGGAGCAGAGAGCTCCTGGGGAGAGCTGGGAATCTCTGGGCTGGAGTAACTCTCACCTGAGCTCCTCCCCAGCAGCCACAGTCCTGCCCTGGCCCTGCTCCCTGGGTGTAGCTGCAGCCACGAGTGAGGGGCTGGGGCAGTGTTTGGGACACTGCATGTGGTCACAAATCACCTCTCACCCTTTGCAGGGGCTCAATTTGAGCATTTCCTGCCCTCCTCCCCTGGTTTTGCAGGTGCTGGTTTTGTTCTGCTCACCACAATATGATGCAAACAGGTTCAGTTTGCTTTCTCCAGGTGCATTTTTTTCTGTTTCTCCTGCACCTTTTCACTTCATTTTTGCATCCTGGTGTGAGAGGGGGCACGAGCACTTTCCTGTGAGGCTCCTGGGGACCCACAGCCCCCTGGGGACCCCTGTCCAAGCCTTCATCCCTTGCTGTGTCCATGTGTCAGTGCTCCAGGTCACGCCTGGCTGCTGTTCCTCAGCAGGATCCCACTCCAGACCCTCGCAGGACTTCCCAGAGAGGTAAATTCATCATCTTGTGTCAGTAAATAAAGGGACAAGGCTGGGAGGAGAGGGTTGACAGGTTTGTGTGGTTTTCAGCTGCACACTCTGTGGGATGGAAGTGCTGGGCTGCAGCAGGATCCCTGCCAGGCTTGGGGGTCTCTGGCTTGGAGGAGAGCCTGGCTCATGGCCTTTTCCCAAAAATGCAGCTTTGCAGCTGAGCTACTCCAAAGGAGGAGTCTGTGAGGACATTTCAAGCCTTGCACTTGTGATTCAGTTGCCATTTCCTGCCAAACTCCATGTCTTCATCTTCCAGTCATTTTTCCTGGAAAAACTGAATCGTGTCTCCTGTTTTCTACCCCAGGTCTTTCCCTGACTTTTCCAAATGGAGTGATAAAGAATGAGCCCATCTGGCAACGGAGGGCTCAGAGCCCTGACAAAGGCACTGTGTGATTCATGTGTTACCATTCATTTTGTTCCCTATTTTGGGATGCAGGATCAATTCTGACTCCAAAGCATGCCCCTGCAGTGGGGCACAGACACCTGTCACCCCTCTGAGCCTCTCCTCCATCCTTGTCCATTTATCAGGCCTGGGATCTGATTTATGGGACGTGAGCAGGGCAGTGCTGAGCTGTGCCAGGAGTTCTGCACAAGGATGTGGGGATTCCATGCATTTTTTTTTTTTTTTTGAAGCAGTGGGAAATATCTGCATGTTGCAGGCAGAGCTGGCCCACCAAGACCAGTTCCACATCAAATATTCCCAGTGCTTGTCCATCCCAGCCCGGCTCCTGTGGGTCAGCACAGCCTGGATGCCCTGACCACAAACCAGCTGCTACTTCTGCTCCTGCTCACTGCATCTGTGTCTGTGTTTTAATTCCTGCTGCCCCTCCACCCCTCCACAGCACATGTGGATAAGACCCACTATTCAAACATATTCAAACAAGGGCAATGTCCCATCACTTCCTCTCCCAGCCACTGCTCAATAATCACACCTGAACTTCTGAAGCAATTCCAGAATTACCGAGGTGGCAGGCACCCCACAGACTGTAATAACAATACTTCAGGCTGAGGAGGAGCTTGTTCCTGGCTAATTCCTGATGGAGTGATTAGGGGGAATTGGTGGCCATCTGGCTGGTGCTGAGGTCAGCTCTGCCACAGGAGGACCTGGCTCTGGCAGCATTTTTCCACAGGTTCTCCATGATCTGCTTGCTCCCTGCCTGTCCCACCCTGCTGGATCCTTGCTGGGAGCAAGGACATGTAGAAATCTGGCTGTGGGAGTGCACAGAAACCCACAGGATCTTGGGGTCTGAATTTTCTTCAAAGCAAGCCCAGCCCAGTCACTGCAGGGCCCAGTCACTGCAGCACATGGAGAGGACCATGGAGCAGGGCCTGGGGCAGCCCTGGCCTCTCCTCAGCAGTGACACTTGTGGCTGCTGGCCTGCAGTCCTACAGGGATTGAGTTTTCCAGCTGTTCTTGGCACATGTTTCTGATTCCTGATGGGGAATTACACCCTGGATGCTCAGCTCAAGCTGCACAGCTGGAGAGGCCCAGCTGGGTCTTTGTGTCACAGGGTGGGGATGCTCTGGAAGAGTCACAGAGCAGGAGATTGGAGAAGGAAAAGAAGTAAGGGAGGCAGGAAGCCACAGCTGAGCAGAGCAGGAGCCTCTGAGCCCTGCAGTGTGCAGTGGCTGCAAGAGAACGCTGTGGAGAATCTGCCTGAACACCAGGGACATGCTTATTTTAGGGGTGCATTTCCCTCTAATCAGGAGAAACTGCTCCTTCCAGGCTCCTTTGCCTGGTCCTGACTATCCTTTAAAGAGCCAAGATTCCAAGTACAGCAACTTGAAGATCAGAGCAGGAGGCAGCTCTGTCTAAGGGGAAGCTTTGGGGTCCTCTGCCTTCAGTGCCAGCAGAAAGAGAGGAGAGAAGGGGCTAAAAAGCTCTTTACAGACCTGATAAGGATATTTTATAGATTTTTGTGTTCAAGTCTGTCCTCAGTGAAGGAATTTCTGGCTGAAATGGCACTGACTGCTCTGGCAGCTGCTCCAGCACTCAGGTACCAGGAAAGCAAAGGGAGCAATATGAGTTTTTCCTGGTCCTGTAGTGTTCCCTCCAGCCACTGCTCCTGCAAGGCAGCAACTCCAGCTGTGATCCCTGGGGTCTGCTGTGTGCTGGGACAAGGTGTTTGGATGCCTGGCTGCAGTGGCAGAATACAGAGCATTTTATTGACCTGTAGGGAATTTGCCTCCTATTTACCTGGCAGGAAATGCCAGGCCTGGCTGGCACGGGGCTGCAGGAGATCTGTGTTTGCCCTGCCTCTGTGGGGCCCTTCCTCGTGAATCATTTGTTCATTTTGCCCAGAGTCAGGCCCTGAAAAGGTGCTCTCAGGGCTGGGTTTGTTGATAATATTAACTTAGACTGGAGCATCTGCAGCACAAGGTTTCTGCAAGTCACTGAGCCACTGAGAGAATCAAGCCCAAGGATGGACAGAAGAAGGAAATCAAGGTAAAAATTAATCCTAACACTCCTTGGTTTGGGGCTCCTGAATCAGAAACACCAAAGTTTTGCTGCAGGAACCAAAGGGATCAGGGAATACAGAACCCACCAGAAAGTGGGATCTTTGCCTCTTCCCCAATGGGATATTTCTGCATTTCCCAGTGGGATAAGTCCACTGCTACGGGGGTTGCTGGTTGTCCAAGGACTCCTGTCCTGCTGCCCATTTCCCTGTGTCCCTAAGACTGACCAGTGGGATTTTAAAGCTTAATTTTAAAGCCAGGCTTGTTTCCATATGGGAATGTAGAGTCCTGACCTGACAGCTGTCCCATTTCACACTGGTGCACTCTGTCCTGACGAGGGCACTGGGACTCTCTGAGCTTCCCCCTTTGACCCTGTTCCCATGAAGGCATTTCCAGGCTGGCTGCTCCCTTTTCAGGCAGGATTCCTGCAGCCCAGTGGCTCCTTTGGCCAAGATTTGCTCAGGAGGAAGAGGAGGAGCATTCCCGGAGCTGTGAAACTGTAATTTGTGGGAAATTGGGATGTGCTGGATCTGAAGAGAGCTGCAACTGCTGGAAATTCTCTTAGGGTCTCACATCCTTGGAACCAGCCCAGTTCTCCAAAAAGGGGATGGAACTGGCCCCAACCCTTCAAACTCCTGCTGTGCAAGGCTTTCCTCTCATACCATCACGAGGGTGTATTGCAGTGGCTGAGGTCTGCAAGAGTCCCACTCTGGCCAGGAATTCTCTGAGGGGATTTAATGCCCATGGGAGTCTGCTCATCTCAGGAACTTCACTGGGGCCCTAGAATCACCCAAGCAGCCTCATGTGCTCACAGGAATTCAGGAAAGGAGCTTTACCAAACTGGGAAAATATCAATGGATTCAGGTTCAGCAAAACAGAACAAATTTGTTAAATTTTATTGCTTCCAGTGGACAAATGACCCCTCAGGGGTGCCCCACCAAAAGCTCCTTCTGCTTTAAATTGGTTGCCATTGTTTTTTGAGACTGTTTCCATAGAACTGCAGAGCACAGAGGGTTCTGAGTGAGCAGCAAGGTAAGTAGACATTCTGAAATTTATGGCAAGTTTTCAATAATTTATTTATTACAGATATTATCAGTTATCTTTGTGGAGAAGTTTTCATGGAAGGAATCCCTGAGGAGATGTCAGTGTCCATCTGTGTGTCTGTGTTCATCATCCCCACACAATCCTCTCTCTGTAAGCTCTGTGAGGGACTCAGTCATGGGCACAGAGGGGGAAAACCCTTTCTGGTGGCTCTACAAAGGGCACATGGCAGAAAGGAAAATATTAACAGCAGAGAGCCTGAACGTCACTGCTTCCATGCAGCACCTTCTTCTGAACCAGCTGATCATAATTGTGTGCTGAGAAAAGGAAAAATTCTCCTTTAGCACTTCCCAGGCCCTGGAGGAGCAGTGAAGATGGGAAAAGGTGATTTTGGAGGGGCTGTTTCCTTGTGAGTGCCCATCCTCTGCTCTGGGGAAGGGAAGAGCCGCTCTGGGGTTGGGTCCCTCTGTGTTGGGGGTCCCACAGATGCCTTGGCAGTCCCCCAACACTGCTCATACACATCCCTGCCTCCCGGGCTGCCCTGACCCTCTGTGTCCTTTCCTGGGCTGCTCCTGCCCGTGGGATCCACTTCTTCATCCCGGCGGGGTTTAACGCCATTCCCGCAGACTCACGGAGTCTCCTTCCCTTGGTCTCTGCTCAGCACCTTGGACAGCGCCGGCAGAACCTGAGTGTGCCCGCTCATTCCTGGGGATCAGAGCCTGAGTGTGCCCGCTCACTCCTGGGGATCAGAACCTGAGTGTGCCCGCTCACTCACTGTCCCAGCAGCAGAGTGACTCCCAGCTGCTAGTTAATCCCCAGATCCGTGCTGAGCTCTGCATTTTGTTCACTTGGGTGGGGCTGTTCTTGTGCTGTGCTTCATTCAGACACAAAACTGAGCTGTGTGGAATGAAAGCTCCCTGAGGGGCTGGTGCTGCTTTGTCCTTGCATCCCTCCAACAGGGAGTTGTGGGAGCAGGGGGAATTTATATCTTTCAAAGGACTCTGGTGGGGTCTCTGTTATGGGAATGGGGGTAAAACCAGGGAGAAAGAGGTTTCAGACTCTGCTACAGGGGAGCAAACTTCCCTTGGGAGGAAGCTGGGAGAATCAGCAATGAAACCAGCAACTGCTCAGGGCAGGGGTGGAGTCCCCATCCCTGGGGGCTTTGGCAACTGGGGATGCAGCACTTTGGAGTGTGGGTTGGTGCTGGCTTTATGGTTGGGCTCCATAACCCTAGAGGGCTTGTACAACCAGAGTGATTCCATCATAAATCTCCTTCAAACCCACAAGGCTTTGGTGTATCAGGATGGAGCTTTTCCCCAGATTTTGGGCAGCACTGCTGGATGCACCGAGCTCAGTTCTGTCAGCCCAAGGGGTGTCCAACAAGGGGCTGCACTGAGGGGCTCCCCTCTGCTGGCTACAGTCACTGGAGCACTTTGAGCTTTCCACAAAGTATACCTTTATGGGAAGCTGACTGCCACTGAACAAACCAAGTCCTGTCCTTATTGTGGTGTGTGGCCCCTGGGCCCTGGTCCCACAGCAGCCCTGCAGAGCTGGGGTGGAGCAGTGATGTTGTAGGGAGCTCTTTGAACATGGCAGATGGTTTTGTGTAGTTTGGGTCATGAATGAGCCCAGCTGTACCCTCCTCCCCTCTGTGCACACATAGGGCACTGCAGCAGCACAGCTCCTTCAGATGTGCCTCTGGATGTGGGGCCTTCCCTTCCCTTCCCTTC
>WEIU01022167.1:352-45040 GCA_013389925.1 Aegithalos caudatus
TGCGCGCCCCGCCTGCGCGGGGAGGGATGCGGGGGGCGGGCGGCGCGGCTGGAGATGCCCCGGCGCGGCTAGGGGACGGACGGGGGCAAGGAGCAAACTTGCAAAGGGTGGCACCAGTGAAGGAGACCCTCCGCTAGGACCTTGTCAGGGCAGGCCCGGAGCAGAGACTCCGGGTCTGTTTCACACAGAGACTCTGTGTCCGGCTGCCGTGTGCCCTCCTGTGACAGAGCCTTGTGAGGTTCCAAATAGCAGCGTGTAGGGCAGCGAGACTTCTGTTTTGTTTTTATTCTATTAGGTAAAGCAAAAACCTGGTGGGATGTGTTTTCACATAAGGCGAATACGTTTACACTTGCTGCAGCTGAGTCACTGCAAATTTACACCCTGTGACCCCAGAAACTTGATAAGTTTCAGGCAGAGCAAGACAGTCTTGATCTGTATTTACTCACGTAGTTAAAGCCCCTTGGGTCCCTGTCGAGGCTCTTGTTGCAGTAGGCAGGGTTACTGTGGAGGGCCCCGTTTAGCCAGTTACAGAAGCTTTCTTTCTAAAGAAGGTGTTTTCTAACCACATTGAGGCTTTGTAGTAGAAAAGAAGGTGGGATGGACTTCTTGGTAGTTCTGGCATGGTTTATAATTTTAGAATTGGATTCTTTTTAAGCTGTCCTTTCTTGAAATATCTGTGCAGTGACAGGTTTTCTTTTCCTGAATCTTACTGTTTTAGATTGTGAAAATAATCGAAGTGAAACAAAGATTTTATAGTTGGAAGAACTGTGCAAAAATATTAAGACATGGACAGCATCCTCACCAACTGAATTAAGTCAAAAGTCGTGTTATTAAAACATATTTTCATTACTATGATTACTGACAATTAAAAAAAGCCTGATATTAGAACTGCAAGCAGGATCAAAATTAAGTTTTTGCAATTTGTCATCACAGTGAAATAAAAATGAAATTTGAAAAAGCAGAGTTGTAAGAAAATATGTGGATAAAACGCCTTTTTCCACGGTTGACTGAATGGTTGGGGTAATTGGGAGTTCTTACAGACCTATATTGAAATGGGCAAATCAGAAAACAAAATACTGTTAACAGCAGGGGGTATAATTCACTTTACAAGTCTGAGAAGTTATTTAAGCAGTTATTATTCTCGTGTACTTTGACTTTGTGTAGGAATAATTGAGCTGTCAAATAGGTGTGGCAGTGACATTTCTCCAGAGTTCCTGTACTACACTTCAATACCGATCCCCTAGTTAAGATTTAGAAACCATCACCAACAAAAAAAAGTCTATTCACTGTTTCAGTCATCAGGATAGTTTAAGACACAGGGTGGGAGGTGATGGTTAAATGTTTTTCACAGTGCTCAGATATAAATTACTTCATTTTTAATACACTTAAATTAATACACTTAAATAGTCATGGGAAGAATACTTACATAAGGTAGCATTGATGTATTGAAATCAGTGGCATGTTTTTACTTTACACCAGCTCACTTACATTTCTTTCAGTAAAACATTTTTAAAACTATAGTCATTGCATGGTTGTAGTTTCAGGTGTTAAAGAGAAGTGTTTTTCCTTTTCAACTGTCACAGGCTCAATGGCTCACTATATAGTATGAAGTGAATAATACCCATTCTAAACCAGGGAACTTTTTTGATCAGAGAGTGCCCTTACAGCAACAATTTGCATTCTGATTAATAACCCATTTTTAATATGATACATATAACCATTTTTAGTCCTCAAACATGGCTAGCTTTTGTTACGATAGATAGACAGACTTGCATGCTCTGGGAGACCTTGCTGTTCCAGCAGGGCTTTGATTTTTTGACATCTTTATATTCAATTAAAATACAGCAGCCTCATTGGAGTACTACTTGCTGTAAAAGGGTCCAAACCATCATTTTTCACTTTTGTTGTACACGAGGAGCAAATAACTCTGCTGAGACGCATCACAAACATACTAATGCCTTCACATTTTTTCCCCATAAAGTTAGTTTCTCTGGCCTTCACTGGTGAATGTTGTTAATCATCCTGAAATGTAAAAGCTGTGTAAAAGTATTTATTTTCTGAGTGAAATCTTTCTTATGGTACTTGAAATGTAAAACGCAAGTCATATGCTACAAATTTACTGCATTATGTGCTAGAATTTACTGACAGTAATCAACAAAAATATAATATGGAAGTACTGTAGAGTGCTGTATGAGTGTGCAGGCATAATATAAATGAACCTTAAACTTTGGCATAAATGAAAAGGAAAAAAATTCTTAAATCACACAAAACAAAGATGTATTCTTTAGTCTTGTAACAACTAAGATGTCAAAATAGATAAGGTTGTTGAGGAAACACATCTTCCTTTAATAGACAAGATGGAATTAAAACACCTGCAAGTTACTGCTGTGGGTATTCTGAGAAGACAGACTGTGAGCCTGTCATTCTCTCAAGTACAGCCTTTTATGGTGATATTTTTGGGAACAGGAGATAAAAGTGTTGGTACCCATCGTGGTGTGTAAAGGGAAGGATGAAACAGTCAACCTTCCCTTCACTTTTGGCATGCTGTAGAAGTCTGCTTGTTTTAGTTGAACACAGAGCGAAATAGATAAACAGAAACAATGTTTTGGGTTCAGCTTGTTTGTTTTCTTTAAAAGTAAATGGTTAGGGTTTTTTAAGCAGTTTTAAGATTTTGTTTGTTTTACTTCATGGCACAGCAAGAAAATCGATGTCTGATAGTAATGCACATGTTATAAATATCACTATTATCGGTAGTTGATGTATTTTTAGTATGAAATATTGACTTCCTTGTGTTTGCCCAGTTACGCCTATATGGATATGTCTGTCTGTCTGTGAAAATACAGAAGATGAAGAGTTTAACAGGGATTATTGGCCTGGTGAAGGGATTGTTTCAGTGGTCTAATATGTACTAAAAGATGACTGATAAGATAGATCTCTGAGAAGTGGGGTGAAGATGTGGAGAGGGGACAAAGAGAAGCTTCGTTATTTAGAGAGTATCACAGTATGAACAGTATTTCCTAAGTATGTGTTTACATGTGTGTCGGAGCTCATTAAATTGTTAATTGCAGGGGAAAGTTCATCATTCTTGCTTTATTAATAACAGGCCGGTACAGTTTTCCGTGCTCACTTGAAGCTTCTGTTGATGTCTGTAGCTGTTTAGAATGTGCCTAGAGTGCAGAATCAGGTCCACTTGAAATACTTTGCATATAAATTAAGTTGCTTTGCTTCATTTAATTGGCTGATTTGGCTTTGTTGCCGTAGTGCAAATCTGCTGATAATATGGGAATTTCTTGGATTAACACTGGGATATCTGGCACCAAATTTTTTCCTTAGATTTAGCAACCTTATCCAAAATGATGGTTTTAATAATCCATGTTTTGTAGTGAGGCAAGAAAAATGTAATGAATTCCTTCAATAGTTATTAGCCAAAAAAGGCTTTTTATTTTATAAAAAAGACCAGTGGTAACTGCTCCAGTGGAGGAAATTTTTTCCAAGTGTTTAAAAAGTCATCCTTATTTGCAAGAGATGATAATTCACTGGAAAATATATATCTAGTTCTATCATGTGCTACAGCAAGAAAAAGGTGTAACATTTCAATAAACTTATTTCTTCATTGCCTCCAAGATATGTGTAAAATTCAAAAAGTTTTAGAAAAAGTTAATTAGAGACCTTATTTTCCCTATGGGCTACCTATGTTTTTTGCTCCGTCAGTGTTAGAATGTCATATTGCAGATTAATGGTTATAGACTGATTAATAATAGGTGCCACCATTTTCATTACATCAAAGCTATCCACCCATCCTTTTCCCTCAGAGGAATAACAGATGATTAGTCAGCCTGTAAAATTTTGATAAATGTTTGCCTGGTATCTAAAACAGCACAGTTATTTCCACAGACGAAACCTTGGAAGGTGAGACATGAATCAATACCAGTCAAAAATCCTACATACATGCCACCTTCACATTTACATGGGTGGCCCAGGGTAATTTTCTCATTCTACATGCCTCCAGAAAATACTCTTACCAAACTCCATAATTCAACGTTTTAATTGTAGCTTCTTGTTTCTGCAAAAAAATCATGGGTTTTCTACAAATGTGTAAATATAAGTTTCCATCCAGAAAACTTCCTATTCTTTATCTGGATTAAAATTTATTTAGTTACAAAGAAAGCAGTTACATGTTTTATTGTTGAGCTAAAGCCTTCCCATTCTTCCCCTATGTGCTTAATAAATACCTTTACCTCTTTCAGAGATCTTTTCATAATTTGACCCATTAATTGAGAACATAGATTTGCTCTCTATAAAATACATCAGAAAAGAAAAGCACGTGTAGAAGAATGGTGAAATTCTTTGTGCTGGTTTAATCATTTACTTGCATTTGTGATTCTGCAAAGCTCACAGAATGTTTTTTTTTGGATGTGCACAGACACAGCAGTACTATATAGTACTGTGTCCCAGACCTACATGCAGCTGGTAGAGAAGTAATCAGCACTGGAAAACAATGACCCTCCTGAGTGCACTGTGTGACCGTAAGTTCTCATGCCCAGAGAAAGGTAAAGCGCCCTGTCAGTGTTTCAGGGCAGAGTGAATTCCCTGAAGGCAGTTAAATTCTGGTTTGAACTGAAGTGTGCTTGTTTTACATTGTATAACCAACAGTGGCTCACTTTTTTCCCACATATTGATGAACAATACTGCTAGAACCTGAAGTTTGATGCAAGGTGAGGGTTGATTTATTTAATGTCAGTGTGGTGTCTACAAATTTGTAGGAAATTTGTGGACCATTAACTTGTATCTATTGCATTGGGGTAGAGGTAGTAAGAAAACGATCAAACGGTGTTCAAACACTGTATATTTTGTACACCTGTAATTTTTTCCTCCTTTAGACCACAATGGTCAAGCAGTGTCTTATTTAGTATGTCTATGAATCAAGTGCTAGGCACAGTTAGTGATCAATTTTTATTTTTGTTTCCTGCTTTTCTAGGTTTCTTGGTGTTACGCAGTTTTCTCCTACTCATGCCAGAAAAGCCTTTCCTTGCTTTGATGAGCCCATCTACAAGGCCACATTCAAAATCAGCATCAGACATCAAGCAACTTACTTATCTTTGTCCAACATGCCAGTTGAAACTTCTGTTTTTGAAGAAGATGGATGGGTCACAGATCACTTTTCACAGACCCCTCTCATGTCCACCTATTACCTGGCTTGGGCAGTGTGCAATTTTACATACCGGGAAACTGTCACCAAGAGTGGAGTAGTTGTAAGTATTTCTAATGTACCAAATACATTTCATTACCTTGAAAACCCTCACTTTTATGAATGGATTGTACCAGCAAATACTTAAAATATTTTCTTGATTAGTATTTTTAAAATTTGCTGGTCTATTTAATGATTGCGTGTATTGTTTGGGACCTTTCCTGGAGGTTTGTCTAACGTTTTTGGTTTGGTCTTGTGCCTTTTGTAAATAGTTACCTTAGTAAGTGTGGTTATCTGATGAAATTTTAAACTTTATATATGCTGTTAAACTACACTTTGGTTTTCTTGGGGAGTTTTTCTTGTTTTTTCTGTAGCTTTTTCATTAGCAGCGTTCACGAGATTATTAAAGCGGTAATTTTGGTAAGGCTTCCAGTCTCCTTCCTTCAGTACTGACATGTCCCTTGGTGTGCTGTATGCTAGCTCAGGAGGCTGATACAGTAATTTCTCTCTTAGATCTTTTGCTCAGGAGCAGGACTTTGCAACCCATCCACTCCCTGAGGCTGATGGAGGCCCTAAGTTTCTGGAGCTGTTTTTTGCAAGTATGGCATGATTCCAGGAGTAATGCCTTGAAAAAATACATGATAGAAAATCCTTTATTTATGTCAGTTTTGGTTTTGAGTACAAATATCAATCTCAGAACTGTACAACAAGCCAAAACATACGTGACAAATGCTGTCAACTTAATAGAGTATTTCACAGCGCTGTCGTCTTGATTTTTCAGGTGAAATACAGAAAAACCCTTCCTACTTAGTTACTGTGAATAACAAAACAGAGCTAGTTCTGGAAATAGAGGACTAGACAACAGTGTGAGCTGTGAACCTGTGCAAAGGGGTGTTTACCTTATACTTTGGCAAATGCCATATTATTTTGTGCTGTAGCCTGGGGGCATGAGGCAGAGCTGCGGACTGCTTATATCAGGAAATATCTCCTTAAACACTTTGAGGCAGCCTAAGCATTGTAGTACAGTGGAGAGAGCTGATCCACCTTCTCTGAGTCAAAGGTATTCTTGGCCTTCCATGTGCCAGCTGTCAGCTCTGTATAGCCATATGATCTGGCTGAAAACTGACCTGAAAAAATAACTGAAAATGTGGTAAGTTTTCAGCCAAAACAGTTCACTGATCCAACTTTTTGTGCAACTACCAGAGTCCTAGCATGGATTTGAGGCTGTGCTGATGGAAGGTAAAGGACAGCACTGGCATATCTCATTTAGGCCATCCTGAAGGGATCAACAAATAAGTCTTGTTTTTGTTAGTGGAACAGCTAGGTAGGACATTGGGGACCATTCTTCATCCCTTTTATACCATGACCAGCGTACTGTGACACTATTCTTTGGCACCACACAAGGAGGAAATATGATTATGAAGTGGTTCTCATGAGATAATTTAACCTATAATGATATGGGAACTTCTGAGACTTATGTAATAGTCATAGAATCATAGAACAGTTTGGGTTGAAAGGGACCATGAAGACTATCTGGTTCTGAAACCCCCTGCTGCAGGCAAGCACACCTTCCACTAGACCAGGTTGCTCAAAAACCATATCCAACCTGGCCTTGGGCACTTCCAGGGATGGGTCATCCACAGCTTTTCTGAGCAATCTGTCCCAGTATATCACCATCCTCACAGTAAAGAATATTTTTGTAACACCTAATCTAAACCCGCCCACTTCTGTATTGAAACTTGTCCTGTCACTACTATTGATTGTAACAAGTATACTTGTTACTCCTTGTCCTATCACTGCTATTGATTGTAACAAGTATACTTGTTACTCCTTGTCCAATCACTGCTCTTGACATAACCAAATATTTGACACAGGGAGGATGGACCATCAGTTTGAAACATGCAACCTACTTCCTCCCTAACTCATTTTCTTGTAGTATTGTTTAGAGCTCATATCCTGTAGACTTTTGCTGCTTGAATATATCTGATGCCTTGAAAACAGAGGCCCACCTATATCTTGTCGATAACTTTCTGCTGTTCTTGTGTTTCCCAAAACTGTTTTCAAGACTTTTGATTTACCTGGAATCTGAAGAAAAAGTCCAGGTATTCTTTTGTTAGAAATCTGTGGTTACTAGAGCCTTATAGTTGTGCTTGAGTCTGTTGGTTCAGCACATGTAGGAGATACATATGTATATCCCTCCCACCAGTTTGACAGTACCACTGTACTACAGAACTTTGCCAACAGTTATAAAAATCACTAGGTTAATCTTCTTGAAAACTTGAAGCCCAAAATCCTATACAGATTGAGGTAGTCTCTATCCCATAAAATTGTTGGGTTAGTCTAGAGTTTTAGCTCTTTTTTATAAAGCCCTTACCACAGAGGTATATTAATGCCCAGGAATAATGAATTAGTTTGCACTGGTCTATTGGTTAAATATATCTTGCTGTTTTCAGTTCCATTTGGGAACTGATCATCTTTTGTTGTGGTTCAGTTTTGTTGAAAGCATGTCTTTTAAGGTATGAACTCATGGCAAGTACTTTAGTTCAGACCTGCATTCTTTCAGATGAATTGCTCAGGTAATCCATCTTTTTGAGTCTCTTATATTGCAATGCCAGGAGTTTATGGATGCTACTGGGTGAATTTGAAATTATCTGAATCCTTGCACATGAAATGTCAAATTTCTTGGCTTCCTTCAAAGCCACTTTTTACTAAAATATAGTTACCCCCATATCCATGACAGTTAACTTAAATGCATAATAAAAACAAGTTTGCTTCTAAAAGTGAATGGATTTTCATGAAAATTACCCAAACCTTCAGTTGAAGCATCTTGATAGATTATTTCTTATATTGGTGAATCTTAATTTTAATTAATGCAGTGTATATTATATTTGTTAGTAGACATCTAAAGGACTCCAGCTTGCTTTTCTTTTGCTTTTCTTTCGGCACTTCCATGAACCTGGTTTTGGTTCACAAAACATTTTGGGGGGAGTGGGCTGTCCTTTCAAATTTTGACAGCATGCTCATGATTATAACCTCACTTCTCTTCCAGGTGATGAGTATTAATAAAGTGCTGTGGTCAAAGGTGGATAAACACTGAGGAATAGAGGTAGCTGTGAGATGAAATGTGGATTTGTTTCCTCAAAATTGCTTAGATGTTAACTGTTCATTTTTTTCTCAAAGGATGCCACTGACCTCAAAAATGAGTTTAAACCTAAGTATGACATTCAATACAAGTCAAATTGTAAATAGAGACTGCCTTTTGGAAAGCTTAGGTAGCCAATCAAAATACTTACGTAGCTATAGCATATATAATTCTTGCATGAAGATGTTTTGTATTTCATACACTACAAGTAATTGGGAAAAGGGAATTAAGGCAAGCAGTTCTTTTTTAGGAGCATCCTATAGTGGATGTGAACCATTATCACATCCATAACTCTTTAGTCCATACAGGTCTGATCGAAATCCCTTCCAGATCAGGTCATTTAAAAGCAGAGCTGACTTTTTATATGTATTACAGGTATATAATATGTTATTCAGTTCAGCTGGGATTACAGGAAATCACCGCAACTGCCTTTGACTTTAGGCAGGGAAAGGACAGTGGTGCAGTCATCTATGCTGCTATGGACTAGGAAGCAGTGTAATTCTATCAGAGAGGTGCCTGAGGTGCCTTGCTATTTTGAGGGAAGAGGGGTGCCTTGCAAGCAGGCTTAGCTTATCAGTGTATGGCTCTAGCAGTTGTACCAGCTACAGCTGGGGAAAATCATGGGATCCGTATACTATCATCTTTGCACAGTACAATATTCCAGAAAACTCCACTTACCTCCACATGCTTGCTTGCTTCTAGTCTTGTGTTGCATTTCCTAATCATGCATCATATATTCTTTGTCAGTAATTCTTAAAAGAAAAATGTTGGTGGTTGGATTATATCGTCTGTCACATCATCTCTGTGTCTCTTTCCTTCAGTGTTGCCTTTATTTGCTTTCAATCCACCAGGCCTTTTCCTACTGCTGTTTTATTTTTTTCCGTGCTTTGATTAGTGCTTCTATTCTCCAAACCCTCTGTTTCTCATTCCTTTGTCAGGTGAACATGGAAAACTTGCTATTTCCAGCATGGCTTTTCAGTGTCTCTTAAGTTATTTTAATCCCCTTTTTTCACTGTAAATTCTTTCTCTTTTTGAGTCAGTGGAAGGAGGGAGCACAAAGTGTATCTGTGGAGACGTTTGTGTTGCTGGAAAAGGTGTTTCTGGGAGATGCATCTTCTCTTCTTTTTTGCTGTGGATGGGATTTGGAGATAGGTATGGAAATAAAATGCCAACTGGCAACACTAAAGTATTTCTCTTGTCAGGGGGAGTATCTGCTAAAAACAGAAAAAGAAAGTGTATGGAAAGGAGTGAAGTCAGGAGAATTGTGGGTGCAGGGGTTAAAGAGACAAGTGCAGACAGTACCAGAGCAGATGGGAATGAGCAGCTGTGAAAGAAAGTGGCTATCTAGCTGGGTGGTGGTGGGTGGGAGGAGGAATGCTGAAGGCGGCCATACCCAAAGGGGAATTTTGTGTGGTTTCACTTTTCCTATCCCTGCTTTTATTCCAAAGTGGTGGTGGCACCTTTTGCAGGAGTGGCAGTGTGTGCCTGACCACAGCTGGGTTGGCTGCTCAGGGTAGGACCTCCACTGTCTGACTGAACCCATGCACGTCCCGTTTTGGAGAGACCTTTATGACCAGGTGCATCTTGGTTTCAGCTGTTTTAAATGTTATTGTAGTGCCATCAATGCTGAGTATTTTGTCATGATACAAAGGCCTTAAGGCTAAGAAAGATCTTAACAAATTACACCAGAATAAAGTGAACCTTTATTGCACTACTTTTGTTTTGGTATTTATCTAAGATGTAATTGATGTTCACGAGCTTTACAGTACATTTAAGTCTTACCCTGGCTTGAGGAGGAGCTCTAATAATCTGGCTAAGGGAAAGTAAGATAATTACTGTTTCTATAGTGCTTTCTGGCTTGCAGAGAGCCTGCATAAAGGTCCTGGCATTGAATTCTCTCAGGCATGTGCTTGGGGGCTCACTCAGTTTGGCTTAATATAACTAAAAAAAGATACAGTGTTCTCAAAAATGGGGTCCATGTAGTAATAGTTGCTTGATTCTGCACAAGTGAAAAATTATTTTTGTCCAGGAAGAGCTAGTGTACAGAGTCACGTAAGCAGATTTAGATCAGAATCAGTACATATCCAGCAGCTCATGTTGGTTTAGTTCCAGCATGGGACCGTGGTTTTATTCACGTCCTTAAGACAAGATGACTGGATATACTGCAGTGCTTCCAGCTGGACAGCTGTGTTGGGCATTCCCTTATCTGAAGTGTGGTGATCAGTCTGAGGAGACTAAAGAGCTGACTTCTAGTAATAATCTAAGAAAAAGAAAAAAACCCCATGTTGAACATCAGAATAACTTTTTTTCCCAGTGAATTTTGTAATTTGTTAGTCACTAGAAAAAACTGAAAATATTGGTCTTATTTAAAGTAACTGTGCACTTACTATGCAGTTTGGCCAGGAACTTTTATAAAATTATTTTGTATTTGAAAAATTATTAATATTTTTATCTAATAGCAAGAATGACCTCAAGACCAGGCAATTTCCATCAGCTAATGACTACCTGGGTTAAGGCCTCAGGCTCTTCCTTAGGCCCTCTCTTCAGCTGATGGTAGTAACTGCCAGCAGTCTATTCATCAGTTATTATTTATTAATCAGTATTGAAGCAATTATACATGAAATAATTCTTTGTGGGTGAGCATATTGGTTACAGCAGAATGGTTTTGCTATCAAAAGTAGAACTGGTCTTCAATTAAAATTTTCTTACTCTGCAACCTGAATTTAAGTCCAGCTCCAGAGTTTTGCTCTACTTTTGAAGCCCTGCAAAGTAACTTTTGTTAGCCTATCACTTTCCACTGGGAGGACACAAGTTTATCTGATAAACAGGTAACACAGGAAGCACCAGGCATATTTCTAAAGCCTGGTATTATGCAGACTTTTATTATTTAATATTTATATGTCCGTGAATCTTATAATGATACATATTTGGTTTTGCTCTTTATTAATAGTGTCCCAGACTTAACCTTCTTCAGAACAGCTTTCATCAAACAGTTAAAAATAAAATGCATGATAGAAAGAGTATATTGGGAAGTGTGCAATTACATTGATCTAGAAAAGCACACATGGATATAGATAGGTGTGTTTGTGCTTTCTTTTGTGTGTGTGAAATTTTCTCTGCAGTAACAACAGGCTGGTTCTGCAACTATCTTTTACTCAGTTCAGTGCTTACTACTGTGAATTATTTTAAGTGGGAAGCTGTATTACAATACAATAGAATATTATACTACAATAGGAATCCAAAGAAATTGTAGCTTTTTCAGATTCTCCACATCAGTATTTGTTTACCCATTCTGTTTCAGGTTTGTATATTGAAAATAACTCCTAGTTGATTAATTTTTAAATACTGTAGCTAAAAAACCTGCTACAAACAAACAGAAACCTATGTGATCAGCATCCACGCTAAGCTGAATATGCCAGGGAATTTGTTAAAAACATAAATTGCAAAGTTGCACTCCATTGTTATTGATTTCTGGTTGAATTTGCAAGTCGAATACACTAGGAAAACACTGTACATTTATTGTACTTACTCCTTTAAAAATTGCTCTCCATCAGCACTTGTAGTACATGCTGTATTTAAATGTGATACTTGTTTTACTAATGTCAGTGCCCAGGTGCACTCTGCAAATAATGCTATTGCATTGAAAGACTAGAATTTGGAAGCATTGTTTTGTTTTAGGCAGGGAAGATCACCTGTAAGTATCAGGGGGCAGTGGTGTACTTTGTATGTAGTAGCAAGAAGACTGTCAAAAATCACAAATCAGTTTCTTAATTTTGGCTGTTTTGTAGGTTTAACACTTGCTGCAGTTACAGTGAGGAGAGAGAGGCAGCACAATTCCTGGCCTGGTGGTTGTCAGAACAGCTTCCTAATTGTAATTCTGTACATTCAAGGGCAGTTCAGTCTGTAGCTGCTTCATCTGGGGTCTCTGCTGGCTAATGAAAAAAAAGAAAGGTCTGAGACTTAGTATTTCCCACTCCTTCCCTACCATTTGCCCAGAGGAGAGTGAAGTGCCTGCAGTTCCTCCTACTTCCCACATTACGAGCATGGAAAGGGGGGAGATGTAAGAGAAGAGACTCTACTTCCCTTCCCTTTCATGTGCTAATGAGCATATGCTTAGTAGTATGTGCTATGACAATGCAACTCAGTCAAGACTGAACACTCGAGCTGCACTCTACTTTTTTCACTATGTTGTTTCATGTTTCCTTGTGCTTCTTATGTTGTGCTGTCATATTTGACTTCATTAACTTATTTGTCTATCCTTGTCATCAGCATGAATTCTGCTTTCTGACATCCAAGGAAGTAGCAGGAGTCTATTAGCGTGTTTCTGTAAGAGTCATGCTTTTGCTATAAAAGCACAAATGAAGTGCCAAATAATCTGTAGAAGGTATCTCACTCCAGAACAATGTAAAAAGGTGAGCACCTTCCTGCACCAGCCTGAGCACCTGTCAGTCAAGCCAATGCTTTCCTGCATTCCTACTCTAGTAACTGTCCTCTATGCAATGAAAATGGATTACAGACTTAGTTGACATCTAGTTGAGTGACAGATACAGTATTCTTGATGGAGAAGAGTGATGTGTGCTTTTATTTATTTATAGACCAGTGTCTCCTCCAGGGTTTAGGTAAATTTTAATCATACTTTTCTTACAGGAACATGAAACTTCGCCTGTTTGTTCCCAGTTTTTATGGCCAGTGGTAGGAAGGTAATTTAAAATGGAGCAGTTGTTGCGAGTCCAAGCCCTCCTTTTTGGGGAGTCAGTCAGGTGTCTGTAATGTTCACCTTTTAGGCTTGCCTTGACCTGTTGGTTTCGTGTTTGAAAATCTGCAAAAATGCCGCCTTATTTTTGCCTTTGTCCCACTGTTTTTTGCTGCTTGGAGGTTTATGGTATTTACCCCCGTTTTTACTAGTAGAATATCTAGTCAATTTGGTTTTCTTCTAAGATATTGTAAGGTTGACAGAAGTCTTTTGCTCTTCCAGTGGGGTGCTTTCACACTTTGGTATCTTTTTTGAAAGTTTTTTTCAATCAAGTTGCTGGAATAGAATGAGAAGCTGGAGAGCAGTGCTATGGAAAGAGACTTGGGGGTGCTGGTTGATGGCAAATTGAACATAGGTCAGCAGTGCCTTGGCAGTCAGGAAGGGTCAAGCCTGTCCTAGGGGCATCAGGCACAGCATCACCAGCTAGGAAAGGAAGGGGATTGTCCTTGTCCCCTCTGCTCTGCACTGCAGCAGTCTCACCTCAGGTCCTGGGGGCAGGTTTGGATGCCACAATATTAAAAAGACATTAAACTATTAGAGAGTGTCCAAAGAAGACCCATGAGGATGGTGAAGGGCCTTCAGGGGAAGCATTGTGAAGAATGGCTGAGGTCACTTGGTCTGTTCAGGAGAAGAGGAGACTGAGGAGAGACCTCATTTTATCTTCCACTTTCCCATGAGGGGAAGCAGAGAGGTAGGTACCAATCTCTTCACTCTGGTGACCAGTGACAGGATTTGAGGAAATTGTAGCAGTGTATCTACATAACTTGGAATACAAAGTGCTCCGGCCAGACTACCACCTGTAGGTATTCATTATTGTTATCAGAACCCTCAGGAATTGTTCAAGGTTACTGAGAAAAACAGGCCTAAAATAAGAAGAGCCTGAGAAATAGAATACCAGGAATGCAAGACCTAGATAAAGGAGGCCCACAGAACGATAACCTGGGAGCAATTGTGTTTCCTGGAGGGGGCATGCTGGATGCATGGACAAGACAGAGAATCCAATCAAATAATGACAAGTGAACAAGCGGCCTTAGAATCTATAACTGGAGCTTAATGTAAACAGTAAATGACTTCTGCTCAATCATATTGGTTGTATTATTCAGTTGTCCATTTCCCCCTGCCAACAGGAAATGGTATGAAGCTGAGTCAGGGAGATTCAGGTTGGATATCTGGAAAAGGTTTTTCCCCCAAAGTGTGCTTAACACTGGAGTAGGCTATCCCCAGGAAATGGTCATGGCACCAAACCTGTCAGTGTCCAAGAAACATTTTTACAATGCTTTCAGGTACATGGAGTGATTTTTGGGGATGGTGCTGTGCCAGGTCGGGAGCTGGACTTGATGATCCTGATGGATCCCTTCCAACGCAGCATATTCAGTGGATTTGTAAATGTGCTTTTCCAGGGTCTAGCCTCCATGGCTTCACGTGTCCTTTCCTCCTACTCTCCAGTGCTGTTTGCACAGGGCAAACTGCAGCAGTGGAAATAGCAAGGCTGATCGACTGCCTTGCAGGCAATGCTTTAATTTCTCAAGTTTATTCCAGCTCGTAGTGGTTGCTGTGACTGTCCAACTGCTCGAGCTCGGCACGTGGCCCCGTCCCCTGGCATGCCTCTCATGCACTGGGGTGGGGACAGGTGCCAGAGAACCAGCTCTGTTGGCCTGGTTCCACTGAATGGTACCCCTAGGAGATCCTCTGCTGCTCCTGCCTGGCAGCTTTCTGGCTGCTGCATGCTGTTGAGACCTAGCTAGAGCAGTTAGAAATGAGAACTGAGCATGTTATCTTTGTATTTGGAACACCATAATTTGAAAGCAGATTATGCTTCTCTTTGAAGGGTAAATGACCTAAAGTTTATTAAAAAAAGTTGTCCCACAGTGGATTATGATGAAAAATGTTTAGCAATGCATTTTGTTTCACAGCATGCAGTGGCGCTGTGTGGCAATGTGGGACAGAAAAAGAAAACTAATATTTTATTTATTTGAAATGACTGCGTGGGGGAGAGGATAAGAAATAAAAGGTGATTATGAGCATTTACCTTTGGGGGTACCCACACTTTTTTCCCTCTCACCTCCCTTTTCCCGAGTGTGGTGACAGTTTCGTAGTCACAGCAGTTTGGAACCTCAATTAAGAGTTAATAGCCTCAGGATGGCAAGTAGTACCTCAGTTAATAAAGGTAAAAGGAAATAAAGGTGGAAGAAATAAAAGCTGGAGGAGGAAGAAGGGAAATGAATTCCTATAGAATAATTTCAAAGAAAATATACCTACTGAATCAGTTGCATACCACATGCATTTCTACCTTCTTCAATCCCCTGGCTAAATAAATCACAGAGCATTGTTGAACAATAACAACATCATGCTGTGTTTTGTTTTACTGAAAAGCGTTTCTATATGTTTGAAATTTGATAATGTTGTTTTAAGTTCATTCTTGCACTTTAAATACCATGGAAAAAGGAAAACTGATTTATACCTGATGAGAAAGATAGTTTTAGTATTTTTGTCTGATAGATATCTTTTTCAGATTGAAGCCTGAATCTGTATGTGGGAATGCCAATGAGTGATGAGATGTACTGCTTGATTCAAAGCCATATATATGAATGCATATGCATTCATAAATACTTAGATTTTTGGCTACTGCTGCATCACAGGTGACAAACATTGGGTTTTTGTTTTTTTTCTCTCACAAGACTAAAGGAATAATTCTTCTCATTCTTCCCTCAATTTCTTACGGAAATTCTACTAACTGGATTTGGGGGATGGAAAGGGAGTGATGCCCGAACTTGCTTTTCTTCTCATCGTTAACCTTTGATTTTTATTTCTTAGCAATTCTGTATGTTTAAAATGTTAAATATGCAGCTCTAAAGTAAAAGAGCAGAGTGATCACAGGGAATATCTAATTTATTTCAGTCCACAGTACTTCTTATACAACCATTCTGTGATAAGCACCAGCAGAGGTAGTAGTAGCATTCTGCCCTTCTGTGGAAGTCTCCTATCATGCCATGTTCAGGTTGTATTTGATCTTCATTGTGATCTCTTGTTATAACTGTAAAGTGTGGAGTCATGGTTTGTACTTGTGATCTATTTTACTTCCTCTGGGGCTGTTGAATGTTTATTCTTGAGCCAAGACCATTAGGTCTGCAGTGGAAATTTTGACAGTTAATATGAGCCATTCTAAAATAGCATTGCAGTCACTTGCTGACCCTGATGATCACTTTAAATAAAGTTTTAATAGGCAGGGGATTAGGAAATGGACTGTATTAACTTTCTTACTTAAAAATATTACATCTTTTGTGGACAGCATAGCAATGAGTATATTAAACTTAATAGCTCCCAGGAGAGTAGAAAGATGAATCCCTTGGGAATGTGTATCTTGATGTAGAAAGAGGAAGTTTGAAACTTTTCCTTGTGTCTCTGTATTGCTTGGCTTGTGATGATCCACAGAAGACCTGTCATTCACAGTTGCTGAGACAAGTAGTGTATAGTTTGCCAAGTGAGCTTACATTAACTTCTGTCCACAGGAAATATATGAGACATACAGAGGAGGTTGGGTGGTAGCTTAAGAGTTAAGAACCTAGTGCAAACCTTTTCAAAACAGTGATGTGTAAAGCATAAAGAGTCTTGAGAAAGTGAAAGGGGATGAAGGCCACCTCTTGAAAAGCTTGGGACTCCTTGCTATGAAACAACTTTGAAATGCTGATCTAGCTTGGAACATGAGAGCTGCTTGAGCAGCAGAAAAAGTTCAGCAAAAGCATAATTTAGGTATGGAAATGAAGATAAGTAATTTGCATGGTTACAATAGGGTATATTATAACATTTGTCTTTACTACAAAATACTTTGATGAATCACATATGACTAGGAGTGATTATACTACCATGAAGTATTGTGAGGATAAAAAGGATCTGTGAATCATAGTGCAGCTGGTAGGGTATAGTTGCCTGGCTTCACAGTTCTGTTATTCAGGGTTGATGGCTAAGAAGAAATATCCTGAGTGCTGTTTTGTGTGTTCATTTGTGCTTTAGCAGCATTTGAAGTATTTAAATACATTTAATTATACATTCTGTTCCGTAACTGATCTCACCAGTACAATGACACCTTGCAGTACCTACAGAGGGAGTCCGGACAAGAACAACACTGATTTCCCAACAGAATTTATCTGCTCCAAAAGATACTTCCTGTCAAATGCAGATATGATTTACTGATGCTGGGATGTTTTCATTAAGTTGAGCTGTTTTTGTTAATACAATTACAAGTTGAAGTGCTTTTCCATACTTTCTGAGTTATGTTACCTGAACTTGGACAAGCTCTGCTCTATCTAGCATCCTCTAACCACAGATTTTAACACCCTTTTCTTTCTTTTTTGGTGACTGCTTTGTGGCTTCTAGTCACTTCAGACTCACCATGTTTCAGGTCCAAGGAATTGTGTGTTTTCCATTCAGCAGACTAAGTTCAAATAGTGCTTCTGAACCCTAGATTGCATTTTACCGTTGTGAGTAGTAAAGTAGCGTAGCTGAAAGCTACCATTGAACAGACTTGTGTTGTTCCTCCCCCTCCCTTGCCTGCTCACTTTGCTGTATCATTTCTGTCAAACCTAATGATCTGTGATTGGACAACGAGCCTGTATTTATCCAATGAGAGACTGAAAAAAAAAATGTAATGACCTTTTGACTGAACCATCTCATCCAGTATGTGGATAATCTGTGGATCTAATTTGGGAAGAGAAGGAAATGCACAAATGTCCTTTTTAGTGATATGCCATCATAAATGTGGAGAAAGAACAGTATAAAACTATGAAGATATTTTGCCACTCTTGATGACTTGTGGAAGTGTCATTGAGAAATATGACTAACCATAACTCTCTAACTTTGTGAAGCAACCCTCTAACCATGAGTCTTTCACACCCAAACTGCTGTCATTATTGTCCGGGTGGAGAAGTTAATTCCAGTGCTTGGTGTGTGTGAATTACGAGCAAGATCCTTCAGAAGAATGAGATGTTAGAATTTCTCTGTCTGTATCTCACTTTTCTGATTATTAAGTACCTGTTATCATTTATTTCCTGAAGTCTAGCTGTGTTGGTCATTATAGTTGAAGGAGAAAATCCTGTTATCCACAAGGAAGAGGCCCTCTTTAAGGGACCCACAGCCAGAACTGGTCTTTGAGTCATGTTATTTACACTGTGATTTTTTTCCCCCAGTATTTATTAAAAAACACAACACATCTAATGAGAGAACAGGCACAGAGGAAAATATTTTCCTGTGTCTTATATGGAGACCAGTTTAGAGAAGACAACCAGTGGAGTATTACTCCTAAACTCTAGTTTGTCAGTGTCCTTGACCTGGAATTGTACATGGGCCACTGGCTTAATAGCTGCCAAAGGACCTGCTCTCTGTGAATGTACATTATCTGATTGGATGCTGTTGCACTTCACACTCTGACAATCGGTGGCAGCAAGATCTGTATTTTACTTACATGTCTCATTTACTTAAATGGATTTATTCCACATTTTCATTGTTGTTTCTTTTTTTCTGTGATGATCAGTGACTGATTGTTCTCAGTTTGCTGTCTGCCAGTCCTGAGTCTATGGATAGTTTAGCTGTTCTTTTTCAGAATTCAAAAGTACTTAATCTCTCTTTGCATGGGATTCACTTCCCATCTCTTCTTATTCTTACCACTTTTTTCTGTGCATTTTAAGTTCAAACAGTGCCTGTTTGAAACACTGAACAAGAGAGAGGGGTGGTGCCACAACTGCCTACAGTGCTCAAAGTTTATATGCTTGAGTTTGTTCTGTGGCATAAGAATTTTTTTGGGTTTTTTCCTTTCCTTAATCTGTTGTAACTTTGTGTTTGTCTGTTGAATATTTGCTGACTGAGCTGACATTTTCAGAGAGCTGGCCACAGTGATTTCCAAGAACTCTTCTCTGAGTTACAGCTAATGTAGGCTACTAATGTGTATGCATAGTTAGGGTTATAATTTTTTGTTTACATTTCTTTGCATTTACCAATGTTAGTACATGTGACTGTTTTGAATAATTCAGTATAGACTGGATTCTTTTCTGCTTATTTGTCCACGTAGGTTCTGGACACATTCCTTATTGCTTATCTCTGCTGGTGTGACACTCAGAAAAGTTCTGACTCTTCTGAAGATGACTGACAAGAAGACGGCAGTTGCGTCTTCTCTTTTGTGGCAGGGAACTTTTATGGAAGGTGACTAAAATGTCTTGCTGAAAAAGATGCTGATAGTGTGATAGTATATATGCCTCATCAGGTGCATTGAGAATGTAAAGGTTGTTGTTAGAAGTCATGAGTAGTTATGGTTCAGGTCACTGTTATGTGAGAAGTCTGATAATGTTAGCAGTTGCAGTTCTTGTGCTGAGGTTGACCGACATCTTCAACTCTTCTGAGAGCATTTTAGCCATTGCATCTGTTTGAGAGTATTCTGAATGCTTCTTTTAGGTTCTATTAACTCTGCTGAACTGACTACCATTGCCTGACAGCAGATGTACAGATACCATCTTGTGTACAGACATGCAGACAGCATAGAGACCTTTGGGATCTGAAATGCAACTGAAGTGTCTGCTTTGTGAAGCATCAGATATAGTGTTTCAACTGTAATTCTGTTATATTTGTTTTTTGAACAAATTTTCATTCCACTTTATTTCAAGAGGGATGTATTGTCTCTCATGACATTAAATACTTAGGTTTTGTTTTGGTGAGAAACAGGGGTACAGCAATCCTGATTCAATACTAACAAACCAATAATGGCAAGTTCAGCTGGTGAGTTGGTAGTTGTCAGTAGAATGCACATGCCTGGTGAGATGCTAACATGTAGAGGATAAGTACCATCAGGCTAGGAAGATTTTTTTCTTCATATTGCCATTTTTCCTGATTTTTATGGAATGCTGGTAATCTAAAAATATAACAAGTTGAATCAAAAAAAAGTTAAATAATCATGGCTCTGGTATGTGGAAAATTGCTTTTCTTCTTTTTTTAATTTGTTTTATTATTTGTTTAAATATCCAAGGCTACAGTGACAGGAGTATAATTTCTGTTTTTAATGGGAAAGATATTAGAACTATGAGTGAAGCATCATTAATTGTTTGAAAGTCTGTCTGTTCTAGAGAAAAACCGCTAGTGAAGTATTTAACTGATCTTTATATACCTGGACAATGCCAAATATACAGCTTCTTTGGAAATCCCAAAATGGAAAAAGTTGGACCTTCCATACCTGAACTTTAATCTGAAAGAGGTTGTCTGTGGTTTTGTACCATTTTCTGCTCATCAGCATTCAGCAACACTGCAGGATAGAGGAGAAGTACAGAAGCGTACGTAAAAGATAAAAGGAGACTGGGAGCAGAAAAGATAAATGACTTTGCTGTCAGTGCAGTATAATGAAAATCAAATCAGTGCTTGGCAATGCACAATTGCCTGGTATGGCTAACCCCAGACTGTTTTAAATAAAGCATATGCCTTTTGTATTTTATTCTTGTATTTATATAAAGAAAAATTACTTTGTTATTAGTTGATTGCAGAGGAAATAGATGTCCTTATTCTGTAAAATCCTGAGAATTAGTGTGATTTAGATATTTAGTGCCTCTTTAGTTATTGGCTTTGCCAGTAATGGAATTTTGTTGTTGCTAAGGTAAAGCCTGTTTCAGCTGCTCTTACATTGTTTAGGCAGGGTATAAAAAGGATTCTGCATATAGCATACATTCAACTTAAAAGTGTAAAGGAATTATTTGTTTGATAATACATATAAAAGTTATCTAGGAGTTATTGAGCTGCTAGATTCTGTTTTAGTGTGCTCACCACTGCTCACAATCCTTGCTGGCTTGGCAGGCATCGGCTGGGTAGGATTGTGTGGCTCCATGCTAAAGACTGTGTGTTGCTGAACTGCCATCTTCCACCACCTCTGTCAACCCTGTTGGTGGTGATGACTGGAGGTGATGATTCCCAGTGGGGCCAGCTAACCACTCTATGGTTTTATACCTTTGTTTTGGTACTTTTTCCTTGAATCCTTGACCTAATGATGATGTCTCAGTAATGTTAAAGTCTGTAACTTTCTGTACTGACAACAGTGTGCGACTGTTGTTATCTCCCTCCAGACTTCCTTTAAACTCTCTTTCAGTAGTTATACAGCTAGGAAATACTACAGATGGACCTGGGCATACAGGCAGCTGAATCTCTGGGTGGTGAAAGCAGAGCTACCACTGAGGATTGTAGACTGCAGTGGTGATATCTACATGACCAAGTTACGCTGCAATTGAAAGTAATAGCAGTAGTAGTAGTAAAAGAAATTTTTTTTGCAAATTTACCAATTTCATTTTATCCAAAGAAATAATTAAAGTACGTTTTCTGTTTTATTTCCAAATAAAAATTTCCAAGTTATTATGCATTAGCACAGTGCTGTACTGTTTGTGGTAAACTCACAATGCAAACAGAATTCGTTTTGGGACATGCCTACAGTGGAATCAAAACACAAAAAGAAATCTACAACAACTCTGAAAGACTTATGCAAACTTGCATTTTGTTCCCAATTGGGTCTGACAATGTATTTTAATGAAGTCTTGAACATCTGCAAACTGTTTACAAGCTGGAATTTTCTTCTTGAATTCCACAGCTGACTGTAGAATCACAGACTCTGTAATCATGAATGCTGTGTCTCCACAGTACCTATAGTATTGTGTATACAGTATAATACTGTTTGCAGTATAGTAATATAATAATCATAATAATAGCAATAATGAAATCCCTTCCCTCTCAGTTAAAATTCGACATTCTGGATAGCATTTCATACTAGTATAATGTGGTACTGGCTGTTTATGATGACTCAAAATTACTGCAAATGGCCTCTAAACACCTTGTACAGCTGAAAATACATTTGTTTTCTGGTTCGTTCTTCTCCAGCTTCTTCATTTCAGTAAATAAATCTTGGCATCCACAAGTGTGTAGGAAACTTCTGAACCAAAGCTTGTTTTCAGTTTAGATTACAATAAACAAACCTATTGGGAACTCTGGTTTTGTGTCCATAGAATGATCTTAATTCATTGCTAACTCTTATCACAGGAGTTAAATGAGTCAGAAATTTTCACAGGGTGTTACAGTTTCATCCATTCCTTTACTTTCTAAAAATGTTGATATTGATTGTTGTAAGTTTTAAGTCCTTGAATATGTTTGTATGAATGCAGTGCAATATACAGTGAGGAAAGCTGCTGTTATTTAAACTAGCAGGGCTACCTAATGTATCCATTAAGGTCAGGTCTAGAAATACCACTAATTTAATTGGAGAGACTGTATAATTGTGATGATGCTGTGTAAAGTGGGACTAAATGCACTGCAGATCAACTCAAAACATTGCAGCTTTCAATGCAGACAAACCTTTAAATTTCTATTTGCTTTCTTACCTCAGTTTTCTTCTGAAGCTTCAGGACCAAAATGGCAGGAAGTGCTGTCACATTTTTTCTTTACTGGCTTTCTTACGTGAGCAACCTTGTAAATTGATCTGTTTCCATAATTCGTAAGCCTTCAGTGACCTGGGATTTGGAGTTTGTTCTAAAATATCTGCTCTTTCCTGAGTGTGATGAAGATGCTTTGGTTTTTATGAGCTTGGATGCCACCACCTATTAAACTTTTTTTTTTTTTTAACATTCATAGAGCTTTTAGGATACCTGTTGCTCAAGAGTGTGAAAAGCCCTTAGCCATCTCAGCACAAATGACGGTAAAAATCAACATTCAAACAAGAGTCATTTCTCAGAGTCTTGAGTGTGCTTTGCAGATTGTGCATCAGTGAAACTTGGGTTAGAGAAGATCATTGGAGTGGCATTGGCTGCTGCTTAGTGGTCTGTGTACAGTGTCCAGATACAGAAAATAATGGAGAAGAATGTTGAGAACAATGGCTGTTCAGCTGACTTTGAGCTATTGCACAGCTCATACTTGACCCCATTCCTACATTGGCATAAAATGAATGAAGCTCATCTGCTCTTTTTAGGGAGAGATGAGTAATTCTCAGTGGAGTACAGTGCAAGTACAAGCATGAGGATCCCTTAATGGGATCTAGAATGAAAGTGGGCTAGCATTGTCAGCAGAGCATCGTGTGCCAGGTCATTTGCTGTGTTTATTAGCTCAGACACAGCTCTGCCTCTGCCGAACGTGTCTCTGAGTGGTGCTCAGATTGTAACGTGCAGCGATGCTGGTGTGCCTGCCAGCTCCTCTGTGCCATGTCTGCTGTTGAGAGGAGCTCTCCTCACAGGCAAGGTCAGTTGAAGTTGCTCTCATCTCTGTGTGTCTTCTCCTTCAAAAGCTTACCATTTTATGAGCTCACCACCTACAGGTGTGTAGTGATATTGTGGTTAGTTTGGGTTTAATTTTTTTTTTTTTTTTTTTGATGACTGAATGTGACTCTCTCATTTTGTTAGGGAAAGAACAGAGGTGAAGTTTTACAATAACTGTTAACATAATTTGTGACTACTGACCTTTCTTACTGTTTTTCATGAGCCAGCTGGGCAATGGTAAAATGCAGTAAAAGTCAGGAGACCTGTTTGGATTTGTAAGCGTAATGCATGGAGGTGCATGGGCTGGATAGCATTTGGGAGGCCCTGAAGTACAGCAGCTGAAGTTAAGGCTGTCTCACAGCCTTAATCCCTTGGGTTTGGTTAATGAGATTGACTGGTTCTTGAACCAGGGAACATTTTAAGCTTTGGCCCTCCATTTAAGAATGAGTCAGTCAGTCAGCACTGTGAGCATGTAATCCAGCATCTATACTTCTCCCTGGGATGTTTTTCTTATTCCCTCATCTTTTTTCTCCCCTTGCTCTACCTAATAGAGAATGGCAGCTTTGAACACTCTCATCGGAAAAGTATAGTAGATATTTTAGAGATAGTAGCCTCTATTTGAGGGCTTTAGGGAAAACTGGCAGCAGAATATCAGTCAATGATATTTATACAAATGTTTTCCATAGAAGCAATTTCCTTCACTTTGTAGACTGATCTGAAGACTCTCAAATTTTTATTAGTTTAATTTTCTTAGCCTAGCTCCTTTAGTCTGCCTTTGTTCTTACTAGTCTTTTCACATCCACATGGTGTGGCAGTTTGTTTCTTATGGAAATCAAATTTTTGAGCTCAGGGATTCCAGTCTTCACTGATAATTTGTTGCGTATATTAAGAGTACAGGAACTGCAGGACAGATCTTGTCTTTCATTGTCCTGACAACAACACTCAAACACCAGAAACTGGGGAAAAGGGCTATTGGACATGCTGTTCTGATATATTAAACTTAGAGGAACCTTCCTTTCAAGGTCCCATTTTATCCTTTCCAGGACTTTTATCCTATGGAAGCTTCCAAAACATTTTGCATTTTTGGTGTCTGTTTGCTAAAGTGCACAAATGCTGTTGCTGCCCATGCACTGTTGATATTGCCGCAGTAATTGTTCTTAATGATCGTTAATCTGCAGATCCTCCAGTTGTAGACACACTTTGTGCTGTGGGTAGAGATACAGTAAGAGCAAATAAAGGCTGCCATTTTAAAGGTTTGCCTTGCACTGTGCAGTCAGGGTATGTCTCATGAGAGGTAATGCTGTCTTAGACTCTAAGAAAGTGTTAAAAAGAGAGAGACTAATGAAGCTGTTATATTGATGTGAATGTCAGCTGGAAGCTAAGCAAGGGAATAGCTTTCTTCATCAGCTAGAAAAAAGAGGAGGAAGGACTGTTCAAACAACAGTGATCTGCTCCACTGTCAGCAAAGAAACATATTTGTGCAGTCCATTTTATTATACTAGGAACTGAAGTAATGATGCTGGTAAAAATGTTTTTCTATTCCTGTTTGCCTAATTGACATGCTGTTTAAGACTTAAACCTTTAGTGCAAGTTCAATTTTGCCTGTGATATCATCATTGTGCTTGATACTGTGTGTCAGAAAATTTTCTCTTCTTTCCATCTTCCCATAATCCATTGTTGCTTTGTGCTAGTTAGCTTCCTGGGAAAGGAATTGCCTTGACCTTTTTGTAAGACTGGGTTTCTTTTTATAATTGATCCTGTCTTAGCACTCTGTTTTAATCTGATGCTAACCAGCACACTGATATGAATGAAGAGCTCTCAGCAAATTGTTTTGTTTTAGGAAACTTGTGTGATAGTCATCCAGACCTAGTTTAACCTCAGCTGCTTAGCTGACTGGCTGGCTGTTTGGGTGTAAACCAGATATGGTGTTTGAGCTGTGACTGATGAGAAAGTGTTAGAAAATTGACCTTTTCCATAGGCATGCAGAGGACATTGCTGATTAAGTCACATCTTTCTGACAGGAAATATGTCCTGAATAGTGCAAGTTTTAAGATGAGGAATATAATTTGAATGCTAAAACGTGCAAAAATATTTTCATAATCATCTGAGCATTTCATTTATTGGAAGGCATTTAATGAATAACGCTGCAGTTAAACATTTTATAGCATTTTATTTTAAACAATTCGCATGTTACATTAATGTGTATTTTGTAGAGCCAGCATACTTCAGTGTCTTCACATTTACTTGTTTAAGTTTGTAACTATCAGAGTACTTAAATTTTTCAGCTTCTTCTGTCTTAAGGTGCAGGAACTTCAGTTTGGTACTTATTTGTGTGTGCTGGCTAGTGGTCAGGTGGTGAATCACTTTGTTTCCTGTTTGTGGCCTTGATCTTTCTCAGATGGGAGTCCTGACACAGGAATTATGTTCTAATTGATTCAGCCCTCTGTTTTGTTTTCTCTATTTATGATTGCAATTTGCCATTGAACTATTTTCCTCTTTTGGTTTTCATGTTTTACACTGAGATTGGTGTTCTCAGAAGGGGACTGAAATCCTTCCAGTTGGAGATGTTAATGATAGATAACTACCTTTGTCCTAATTTGCCTATGGTTTTATCAGAGGCTAGTTGAGCAAAAGTGTTTGAATACTATTAGTGCATTTAGGTTATTTGTTTTATTTTTATATTGTTTTGTCAATTTGGAGATTAAAAAAAAAAGATTTGAAACATTAGTTGAGAGTGAGAACCAGAGCTCTTAATGAAGCTTTTTAGGGGATTTTAGTGTGTGTTCATACAAAAAATTTGATTTCTT
This sequence comes from Aegithalos caudatus, assembly GCA_013389925.1. NCBI lineage: Eukaryota > Metazoa > Chordata > Aves > Passeriformes > Aegithalidae > Aegithalos > Aegithalos caudatus. Next base: position 26,499 of record WEIU01022167.1, read on the forward strand.
TATTCCCTATTTCATAGTTTATGGTTTTGTTTTCACTGACCGAATTGCTTGCTTCTGCTCCTTTTAGCCTGAAGGAGCTCTCACTGTTAATATGGTTGTTGCTTTTATTGGTATAACCTGTTTTTTGTTGTGTTATGGCTTTTGTAGCGGTCAAAGCACAAAATTTCCCATGTGCATGTTTTTCTCCCTCCTAAGGGCTAGGTACAGTTTTTCACAAAATCTCTGGCTCAATCCAGCACAGTGTAGATTTGTCTACAAAGTGCTGTGTTTCCTCAATGCCAACAAGTTCTAAAGGATACTTTAAAATTTAGCACCTTATAGCTCTAATCTGTTTACCTTGCAAACAGCTTTTCTATTAAGTTTACATGTAGCTCACAAGATACTTTGCTGTGTTCTCTTGCTTATTGCTGCTATTATAAAGCAATGCATAGAGTAAATGCTCTTGAGTTCACAGGTGAACTGTGCTTCTGCTTTGCTTTTCTTGCAATTGTATTTTGTCAGTGGTTCTCTTCATTTACCACAACTTATTTTTTATTCCTCATACTGATCAAGATTGCTGCAAACATGTGATGAGTAGGCTGAAATATATATCTACCAGACTTGGGTTTCCACTGTGGTTATGCAGAATTTATGTGGAACAGGAGAGTACTGACATGCTCTTGCATTCATCTTTGGTTTGTCATGTACAGTCTATCTCCTCCCAGCTTTTTGTTATACTCTGGACATGTGCGTCACTTTACACAGTAGCTGTTTTGTAGGAGACCACTATCTTGACATCTCTTAAAGTCATTACTTTTAAGTGAATCATAAAATAATCTTTGCCTTTAAACAAACCTAAATAAGTCTCAGCATGGTAGCCACTTGAGAAAAGGTATTACGGGAGTGGGATGGTTACTCTTAGACATGAGTTAATGTGGGGAACTTCAGGGTTCAGAATGCTTCTAAGTTAAGCAATTTCAGGGATTCAGGTCTACAGTTTGGAATGAAGTTTAGGTTTGGTTTTTGAAAAACATGTTGTGACTGAGGAACCTAAAAACAGGATTTAAAAAAAAAATGATGGAAAAGGTGGTTATTTTTTCCAGAAAATGTATCTTGGAAATAGTAATTTGTTGATTTATGATGAAAAGATGATTCATCAGTTTAGGGAAGCAATATTCAAGTTCTATTTCTATCTCTTTTTTAAACTTTCTTCCTGATATTAAGCTCATCTTTCTGTAACTTTCATTTATAAAATGAAGATGATAGCAGTTCATTTTCCCCATGTTCTGCCTGTTACTCTTTAGGCAGATAGACTGACAATAACAAACTTCTCTTACTTCATTTATGTAGTTGACTAAGCACAGAGGGATTGTGCTGTCACATTGATTGTCTCTAGGCAATGCCAAAATATAAATAAGCAGTTATGGTGTTTTCATGTTATCATTTCAAATGGAATTACCCTGTGGTAACATCCATGTACTTGTGCCAAAGCAGTTTCTAGCCAGGTGAAATTTGGCATCCTGTAGGGCTGCTGAACATTGTAGGCCACTAGTTAGTACTTTCTTTAAATTTGTGTACTTCTTAAACTCTTCTTTTTTTAACCAAGAGTAGGTGGAATATTGTTTATGAATGATGTGTGATACAAATGCTTTGACTATAAAATAGGGAATATAGTACAAGAGAATTCAATCCAGTCCCAGGCCAACCAAAGGAAATTAAAATTGGTGTTAACTGTTGGGATCCATCTACTGCAGATACTTTTTTTCTGGAGGAAAAAGCCATTCTCACATCATCTTACCACTGGTTTGTGATACAGAACTTTTATGTGTAATAGGTAAAAATTGTAAATCTTTGTGCTTTGTTACTTGAAGCTATGTTGGTTTTTCATCACCTACAAAGGACTGGAAGGAGCTTTAAGCATTGTGAATCTCAATTTAGACACTGAATTCCCTACAACAGCACTTCGGAAGAACTTGAACCTTGCTCCTAGGTTAAAGTTCTATAATAACTCAAATTTATCTGTAACCAGTCTGTCATGGTCCTCTCTTCTCTGCACAGATGTTTTCTCATGCTGTTTGTAGCACTGAACTCATGGTGGCTGGATGAGGAAGCTGGGCTACCTGGATGCTACCCCCTGGCATCTGGCTGGCAGGTTGCTGTGAGAGGAGATGGACTGCTGTGCTGATGTAAGAGAGGAGTTGAGCCCAAATGACTGAGTATGTGGTGGTGAGATTGTGGCAGTCTTAGTTGGCTGAAATGGCTATGAAATGGTGTCTGTAATTACATTTGTTCTACATTAGTTGTTAACATGTTCACTTTCTGTCCCTGAGCCATTTCAACAAGATGATAGAGATTCTAAGTGCCCTAAATTAATCTTAATGGCACTGTGGTCAGTGACATAGCCAGTATTTTATTGTATGCTAGCTGAGCACTGGTTGGATTTATATGTGAGTGCAGCTCATTAACTTTCCAAAGTATTTTATGATCTCAAGTTAGAAATTGCAGCATGTCTGCATGACAGTTTTGCCTCCCGTTACAATATATAGTTGCACCTTTGGCTGGAGCAGTTGCATTTGTTTTGGTTCAGATGAAGAATTGGTGAGATGCATGCCCCGTGCAGTCATGTTAATTTAAAAAAGGGCTGCACAAAACTATTCCCCCTCTCTCACAACTCTGAAAATACCTGGCAGTCGTTTTGCTTAATATTTCTCATTTGCTCATTGTCACCTGGAAGTCCAGAAGTTTCTCTCACTTCTTTCTCCTTCAGGCTCATTCTACAAGTTTTTGTCCAGGAACATCAGTTACTTCTTTGCAAAGCCTTTTTCCCTTACCCCCCAATGCTTGCATTTAGTTTTCTGAGACATCTCTCTACCACCATAATGCCCTCAGTGACCATTTCTTTCACATATGCTTTATTTTTAGTGATGGCTTCTCTTACTTTTGCTGATCTGTTAAATGAGTCTTGAATGAGGATTCCAAGACGATGTTTGCTTACTATTAAAAACAGAATTCCATCCAATCTCTAGCAAAGGTGTTTCCTAAGAAAGTGTCAGGTCATTCAGTGCTCATTGGTTTCAGCTAACTCTAAGAAAATTCTTCAAATTCTTAAACATGTTTTGTTTTATTTATATTCAAGAAAGGCTCAGTGCAGTGGTGTGTGTGACTGCTCAGTTTGGAGTAAAATAATCTTTTAAAGGTGAGCTGTTTCTTCAGTATTCAGTAAGCACATTTCATTATCATGCAGTCTTTTTTGAATATTGCCCATGATGAGTAATGAATAGGAGATTGAAATAAGGCATTCTTCTGTAATTTCTTTCCATTATCACATATAACTATGTTCACTACAGCAGAATTGATATTTTGATTCAGCTCTCTCTCTCTCTGTTACTTGCCAATGTTGTAAAATTTATTGCATTTGCACCACACAGAATTGTGGAGGTACGTGCACGTGTGAAACAATTCGTACACATTCTTAGTGGAACCTGGCCCGTAGCTTGTTTGTGTATGTAGTGAACTGTTATTTATTTTGAATTTATCACATTTAAAAACAATTTGAGATGCATTGCCTTGGTTGCAGAAGTGATCCAGGGAGTTCACAGACAAGGCTGTTGGATTCAGACATATGTCTGCTATGTTAAATGTGTGATGTGACCGTATCTTTATCTCTGTAACAACAGGAAAAGAAATACCTGTGCCTCAATTATTCAGTGAGCAAAATAATGATAAAATATTTCACATTATTAAGTAAATTGAAGCATTTAAGTACAGTGGCAATGCATGTGTTTTTTAGCTAAGCATGTCACTGCTGAAGTTGCTGCAGATGAAATAAAGGGCAAAACACTATTTAGTTCCCTTTTATAAAATTTCTAAGTGCTGCTCTGTTGAAATGTTAGGGCTTTCTGTAACTATAACATGTAAAGCTATGTTTGAGGTTAAACACTTATTTAAAATTAAACTAACGCATAAGCCCTTTCTGATCTGGGATTTTAAAATCATTTTAAGATCCCAGATGTACCAATGCTGGGCAGAGCCTGTGGGTATAGGCACACAGAGGACTGACTGGAGCTTGCCTCCCAAGAACAGCGCTTTCTGTGGAGTCTGCTGGCTTTGAGGAAGGGATTAAAGAACAGACATTATTCCCAGGATGGTTTTTGTGACACCAGTTGATGAGCAGAAACATCTGTTTAATAGTGGGAAGGCACTCCAAGCTGCTTAAAAACACCTGACAAAGTTACTTTTAATTCTGTGTGAAGCAAGCGGGAGGGTAACTATCCTTAATTGTGCACTGGATTCCTGTGTTGATACAAGGTTACCTAATCCATGCTTGCCTGAGAGAACAAGATTTATGGTTGTCACCAGACTTATGCTCAATTTCCATACCCTCTGTCGGTTCAGACTTAAGTACGTGTAGCAAAATGGATCTCAGACAGAAGAAAGGAGAAGGGGACATCTAGACATTTGCAAAACAGGTATATGCCAGCCTTGGAACACTAGCCATGTTTGCTTAGAGAGATGCTGTAATAATAGTGGGAAGCTAAATGAGAGCAAGGCTCAGGTCTCTTTTGGTTGCACATGCCTATGTAGTGTGACGGCATTCAGGGATGGGAACGGCTCTCCATGCACGTTGGTGCCTTTGGGAGTGGTTTTGTGTGATGAGATGGTTGGCAATATGGCAAGATCTGTGATATCAGATAGTGTCACCCAAGGGTTAGGATTATATGTGCCTCCTCTCCCCTTGTCAGCCTCAAAGCTGACCTTGTTGTGCCCGATTCTGTGACAGATACAGCAGTGGTTACCACTGTGTAAATCCTGCATCAGGCTGTTGTTTTTAAGATTCGGAGAGCCATTTAATTTACAGCACATCAGATAGAAATGTGAGATCCAGTCCTGCTTCTCATGATCCAAACTATCAGTGGCCATGACCAAAGCACAGCCTTTTATTTAAAGAACTATTTTCTTTCTTTTTTTTCTTGCTGTGCAACTGACTAACAAGGACTGCTTGAGTGATGATCTGCAAACATGGACTGTGCACATGGCAGCTGCTGTTGGTGAAGGTTTCCATGGTAGAAGTGTCCCTAGCCCAGAGGCTGGACCAGCAGTGATCTTCTACAGATCACTGTAACAATCCAAGTGATAGATTTAGACTAACACTTCCAATGTCTCCAGAATGTCTGAAAGCCCCTGTAGTTAACAGGAGTCATTCAGCTGAAGTCAGTGGATGTTGTTTTAGGCCTTTAGAGCCTGATGATCCATCTGCTTTCACAAGCCTTTCCTTGCTAAAATAGAGGTCCACTTTATTTTCTTGGAACAGGATTTTTCATCCAGTGAGCTGTGATTCCACTCAGGGCATAGGGGAAGACAGTGATGACAATTGCAGTGGTCTTAAAACATGGAAAAGATGGCTAAACATTTTTAAAAAAAGATGTCGTGCAGAATGAATGCAGACTATTATAGAGGATTTTTGTGATTAGTAAACTTTACTATAACAATAAATAAAAGAATACAAATGTCTTACTATAAAGCAAGGTGAAGATCCCCTAAAAACATAGCACCATTGCAAGAACAAAGGTTTCAAAGGGGCTACACACATGAAATAGAAGGTGACATAGAGAATAATGTCTTAAAAAGTAGGCTTCAAATGTAGAAGTGCATATTTAATTCTGAAGTAAGAGGTGGGCTCTGGTGTATGACATGCTTCAGGCATGTAAACTTCTTACTGTAATATCCTGATTTCTGCATGGTTGTTGAGTTCCTTAACTCCCTGGGAAACCAGGTTGACAGGCTTCTGGCAAAGGTTTTTAGTATCTTCTAGTGTCAGAGGAAGAACATTGTGCAGTTCTCTCTGGTCTTCCTTTATTTTTATCAATTTCTGTAGGGGAGAGGGTTGGACCACAGTCTTTTTTGTAATTAGACACATGTACATAATAGATTTTTCCTTTTTACTGCCATGATCAAAATGCTGAATGTATTTGCAGAACTGTACAAACCCTTTGGTTTGACCCAAAGTATTTCACATAATGTTAAAAAAATTACTGCAGGTTTTTCCTTACCATTCTTCATCCTTTTAGTCCTACTCTCCTTTCCACTTTCAATTTAATGCAAAAAAACCCAAAAAAACTCCAAACCAAAAACAAAGAGAAAAGCAGTGATTTTAAAATTTGAAAATAGAGCAGTTCTACTTCTTTTCAATGTGTTCCTCTGTTTTTTATGTGGTGAAATTATCACTAGTCTTTGGTACAATGGAAACAATTTTGGTGAACATACTATTCTCTAGAAATTAAGGTGTGTGTTGGTGTCTAGAGATGTACTTGTCAGAATTTTACCCATTGTACCTTGTACATTGTTATTAATTCACATTTTTCAGCACTCTGAAGTAACAAGACTAGAAAAGCTCGCTTTTCTTTTCAACTGCTTGCTTTCTTTTTGATGGATAATTTTTACCTGCTGTATATAAGAAGATTTTCTCATGCTCTGTAGTTAAGAACCTGACTTTAGTTATCTGAGATTTGTTTTAAGTATGTTGCACGTTTCTTAGCATATATCATGACTCTCTATGGGAAACAGTTCTTATTTTACAACCACATTTATCTGTTCTGGCAACCTGGTATTACAATTATTTAAAAAATTTCTTTGACTTATGTAGCAAATGCTGAAATACTAAGACAGACTAGAGAAAATGTTGCAACATTTACAGATTATTTGTAAAAGTATGCTGTTTTACACAGCAAATACTTTTAACCAATTATAGAGGAGTAGGCTGTTGATCACTTAAAACAAATACATAGAATTTACCACACACATTTCAGGAATATTTTAGTATTTTTTGTGATAATGCTGCCAAAGTAATTCTAAGAACTTGAGTGAGGTTACTTATATTTTTAAAATAATTCTTCACAATGATTTTTTTGGAAATATTATCTGAGTGTGGCTGAGTATTGAGTTTATTTGAAGTTCTTATGAAACTACTCAGGGCCTCTGGAAGGCAAATAAGGGGAAACAACTCACATTTTTGCCCACTTTAGAAAGTAATGAGAAAATACATGTTGCAGATATTTCATTTAGAATGTCTAATGACTTTCAGAGTTATTAACAAGTATCTTATAAAGGGGAAGTCTGGGTTGTAGGGCTGCAGGCACGAACCTGGTTGCTCAAACTTGTGATAGGAAGGAGACAGTCAACTTGGTTCCATTTGAGGGAGAAATGAGAGAACTGGATTTTTCTCCTTTGTAGTCAGAACTCCTGTTGAAAAATTGGTAGTGGTTGCAAATGTAGATGTAAAGGAGCTAAGAAAACCCCCAGAATTTAGGTTAACTGTGTGAACTTTGTTATATTCATAGATAATATTACAGTGTCATGACGAATATGGTTCCTCATAACATTTTTCTGATATTTTTCACTGAGGTACACAGGGAATTATACTGCATCAGAGCACCAGCAGTGTGCTGTTAATATACCTGTTATCCAAACAGAACTTACCTTATTAATTCCAAGATGTGGAAGGTACTTGGTGCGGGTTGTTAAGTGGTCAGAAGGATAAATGCCTGCTTTGAATTCCCTCCCTGCCTCTGTCACCAGAGTTGCTGTGGGATGCCAAGTAAATCACATAAACTGACAGAGTCTCATTTAGTCATTAATCATGTATTGCTGATTTCATGAATGCCCAAACTAAGGCACCTGTGGCCAAAACTTCTATAAAATGTTCACCACTGCAGTAAGATAAAATGGGAACAGTGCTGTAAATATGTGCAATAAAACTGTTAAATAGACTTGACATTGAGAGTTGTCAAGATAGGCACCCAGAATTACTCTTGGTCTCTTTTTGGTCTCCACTTTCTTACATGAAAATAATAGTCTAACCTAATCTTGCAAAGATTATGAAGAAGCGCATTAATAATATTTGCAGAGCAGTGGGTGCCGTTGCAGTGAGTGATGCATTATGCACTTACACTAGAAATCTGTTTGTCTTTTGTAGGAGAATATATAGTGCTTTTAGTTATATATTTAGGCCTGACCCTGCAGAAAACTTTGTTTTTTCTCTTATTTAAATTAATGTAAAATCAAATTCTTAGTACAATGGTCAAACAGCCTGTGGGAAAGTATATAATAATTGGGCATTATTGTTCAGTCCAATGCAGTTTTAAAGTAACACTACCTACCTGCCTTTTGAAATGAAAGTAGTAAACAAGCAAATTATTCTAAACAAAACTCATATCTTAATTATCATTCTCTTTTATTTATTTAGGTTCCTCTTTGGAGAATAGAAAAAAATATTACTTTTGACTGAGAATCTTGTTATAAACTAAGGAGATCTTATAGTCTTCATTTGATGGATTTGGAAGTAAGATATAGTCAAAATAAGCCCATACACATTAAAAAATACCAGTGTGTGAAAGTTAAGGGCTTCAGTTTCAAACTTATAGGTGCCAGCCTTTAGGTTGAACTCTAGACCCAGCTCCTCACATTGTGAATGGCAACTCAAATTATGTCATCCAAAGCAGCTAGCTAGATAGGCAGACTGTCACAACTGTCCCCTGTGGTAGCCCTCTGCTACCAAGAGGGAATTTCTGAGGCTGGGGTAGGTCTGTCTGTGTCTAAGGTTCCCCATACTTTTCATGCTCAGTGGTCGCTGGGTGAAAAGCAGAAGCAAGACCCAGTGTTTGAAGACGGTTGACTGCTTTGACAATATCTGTTGCCTCAAAGCCCCCGAGCAAAGGCATGGGTAGTTTCTGCATTGTGTTCCATCTTGGGGGTGACCTTGGTGTGAGCCATGGAGGCTTGGCAGTCCAGAACTGTTCTGGGCAGGCAGAGAGGCACAAGGGAAACTTTACAGGCAAAACAGAACTACATTCAGCATTAGGCAGGAGACAAATGAGAGTTTGCAGCATTGCAGCTTTCTTACCTTGGCTCCATCTCAGATACCATTAAATGCCTTTTCTGTATTTGCCAGGAGACATTCATTGTAATGCAATAAGTTGAATCTTGATTTTTCTTCTATCTGCCTATTATTTTCTTCTCTTCCGTTGTCCTCTTTCTTATGGACAGATTTGGCCACTGTCAAATTAAATGATTTTTTGCATACTTGGTTGACTGACTCTTTTTTTTCCCTAATTTCCTGATACAGTCAACTGTGCCACTAAAGCAATTATGCAAAATTGTGTATAAAGGTTTAATGATACAAAACAGTGTTCATCACAAATCTAATTGTGATTCTTAACATCCTTCCATAAACTCTGTGGTTAATACCTATTTTGTTAAAACCCATATTTAGTTTAGTAGATAAGGGAACATTTAATATACCTGTCATTGTTAACTTTAAAAGGAAGCGCTAAATAAAAATAGTGATTTGGAGGAGTTCAGGTAATGATCTATGTACTTTCAGGTAGTGATTATAAGAAGTTTGCTTTATTACATATCTCATCAGGTTACTTGTTTTACATTATAAATTATAACTATGTATGGTTGATTGTGCCCCAAGTCTAATAAAACACAAAGATTAAATCTGAAGATGGACATTGTAATGAAGCAAATAGCGGGTCTCCATACTGAAACACAAGAGACAGTGGGTTTAAAGAGGATTGACAAGTACGCTGTTCTTAGGCTTGGTATCTGGTTTCCACATGGATAACTGAACTGGTTCAGGAAAAGAGCAGTAAAGCAATACTTGGTAATACTGTCACTGAAGCCAAAAATCACACTGGCTTATCTTAATCCAGAATAGAGCATTTAGAAACATTCCAAAGCTGGTACTTCTCCTTCACGTTTGCATTGGTATTTTCTGATTTCTGCGCTACTGCTTTCCTTGGAAGCCTGGCTGGGATTTATTCCTACCACAGAAAGTACTGGCGAGTCAGATATTATTATTAGGATTGACATTTAGTAGAGTCTCATTTACGTCAGGTCATTATGTACTGCAGGGAGAGACCTTCTGCCACAGTCATTAGAGACAAAGCACATGCTACTTCCATCAGGCAGGGTATGAGGGGGGAGAATGAAAAGTGGTTCTCCTTTCTGTCCCTTTCTTGGTTAGCAGTTCTAGGCTCCGTGTCATTTTTGCATGAAGGAAGCACTACAGACTAAGGACAAGGAAGAGGTAATAACCAGGCAGTGCTTTTTTCTTCCTCGCTAATCAGGGTCACACTTGGATGATGAATTATGAAGGTGAGTTCTGTTTACTTGGTTTGCTCCAGGTATTGAAATGTGTGAGCTGTGTTATATGAACAGAGCAGTCTGTGGCTTATATAAACAGCTTTAATTTACTGCTTTCTGAAAACAGAGGCCTGAAGCAGTCATGGAGGTTTCAGGAATGTTAATTGTTTGTGTACATGAATGAGCTTAGAAATGATCATTTTTGCAGTCTTCCCATAGCTCATCGAGGGTAAGGGTGTCACTGCTGGAGAAAAGAAAAGAGAATGATTACTTTTTTTCTTCACAGTCTACTAATATTTTCAGGGCTTGATATAATGTGCCTTTAACAAACCGTGAACTTCTCTCCTACTGAATCACTGCATTCTGCCTACATTCAGTGTGGGCAGAGAACCATTATACTAATCCACTCTTCCATCATATCTCTAGCAAACACATGTATTTTCTTCAAATATTTATTTTGATACAAGGAGTGCAAGCTTTTCATTTGGCAATACAAATTAGTAGGAGATTATGACTTCTGAACTTTTTAACTTTAACTGTGGTAGTTCTGGTTTTCAACTATGACATGATTTGACAAATGTATGACAATTATATTTGGCTTTAAGGGAATAGTCCTGCTACCTCATGGCAACCTTAAAGTAATTCATTCACCTCTCCAGGTAGGATAGGTTTAAAAGGCAGATGCTGAAATTGGACTTTTGCTTTGTTTTTTAACAGGTACGGTTATATGCAAGGCCTGATGCAATCCGAAGAGGATCAGGGGACTATGCTCTAAATATTACAAGGAGACTCATTGAGTTTTATGAAGATTATTTTAAAGTGCCCTATTCCCTGCCAAAATTAGGTAAGATTTCCCAAAGAATGTGAAATTAACCCAGAAATGAGAGATTAGGCCATCTATTTTAAAGCATCGTAATGTATTGCATTTCAAGTTAAATGTTTGGGTTATTTTAGGAGGATCAGTAAGTAAGAAATTTTTTCTTGTAGAGGTAGGGAAGCCAAACTATACTTTCTCCAGCCTGGAACTGAAAGGAGCAGGAAGCAGTCGTTAATTATATTTTTTAGACAATGGGTAGAAAACATGAGCCCTTTCACCGATAAGTTGGGCTGGGTTTTTCTTTGTTTTTTCAGTGTTGTCTGTTTTGGTCCTTATTCCTATGACATAGCCACTGGAAGATGTTTGTTCTGTAATACTTGTACCTTGGTGCCTCAGCTTTAAATGGAGAATAGAAGTGAAGATATTTGTGGAAACTGGCAACCTGTAGCAGTGTAAGACTGTGGGCTTGTTTTTTCTTTTTTGTTTTTATGGCTCATGTGGCTTATTAATGATGATTAGAAGACAAGCTTATTGTCTTGATGCTTATTGAAAAAATTGCTGTGGATTTGTTTTACTGTGACCTAAATGTAAACTCCATAAATTTCTATTATTTTTAAAAAATAGTTTCTTCCCATCCTCCCTCTCATCACAATCTGTTGGTCTCCTACTCATTTAAATACTTTCCACAGTATTATTACACCCTCCCTCCTTTGGAGCATGTTGGATAAAGGCTCAGAAAAGCCTGTTGCTCAGCGGCAGGAAGAGAACATGTATTTGATCAGAAGTATTAGAGTTGGAACCACAGGTGATCCTCCCAGGAAGTCAGGGTTTATTTCATTAAATCCCTTGCCTGCTGAGTAGGTTTATTGGACTTACAGCTAATGGTATAGGAGATAGATAATGTAATTGATGTTTCTAGAGGAGGGTATTCATTGCATTAATATTTTTTTAAGTTTTGGCATTAAGTTTAAGTGTTGTGGCATTTATTTGTTGATGTCTTTTAATAACAGATTACAGGCAATGCTGTCCTAGAGAAATATGCAGATGGGTTAAACAAGCATATGACATATTTAAATATAAATGAACTTTCTGTGTATACTTTCATGTGTGTTTGCAAGCATGTTAAAAATGTTTTGTAAAGGAAGTTCTAGGCTTACGAGGGCCAAAACTTTAGAGGGGAAAAAATAATCAGGAACTTGTTGAATTTGAAAAAATGAACATACAGCAGTTTCAGTTGAAAGGGATGTTAAGGATCGTCTAAACATCCAAACATCATTACTTCAGGTAGTTTATTGAGAATACCAGCTGGCAGCAGTGGTAATAATTATACCTACTTCAGAGTATTTTTCAAAATTGTAACATATGGTCTTTAAACCCAACATGCTATATCCATTACGACTGTGATGTGCGTATCTTAAACAAAACATCATTGTAAGTGAATATATTCCAGTTTGTATCTTTTTGGAACAAAATGGGAGGAACAATCACAAGCGACACTGTATTTTTTCATCAAATATTTCCAGTAAAATTGTTAGTAGGAAATACTGCTTCAACACTACATTCAGTAGTGATACTATGAAACTAATTACTATAGAGAATAATTTTCTTAATATAGTAAGGTTGAATTTATTTAACATAAATATAGGAGGAAAAAATTCTAAACTCAGTGATGTAAATATTTTTAAAAAATTTATTTGCATATTAATACAGGTATATTTGTTCCAGTTTGTCCAAACACTGATTGCTGTGTTTAAGCATGTCCTGGTCTTTAACCTGAAAGAACACTGAATTTTTTTCAGTTGTTTTTTTCAATTGTTTTCAACTTGAAAAAAATTCAAAGGTTAGACGGTTAGGGACAGTAGTCTGATGGGAGAATAGAAGAACTAAAAATGGTAATATTGTAATCTGTCTATGATAGGGATTTTGCAGTAGTATTGAAGAATTTCCCAAATGAAAAGATGAAACAGCATTAACAGTGGAAAAAGCATGTGCATCAGGTAGATGTGTTGATACTGTAAATGCACCTGGGCTCTCCAAAAGCTTAGGACTCTCCTAATTTACTGCTGTCAGCATGGGGAAGGATTGAGTACTTTATTAAGGCTTTAAGAAAAATGAGCATGCTTTCTTCGGTGGGGCATTTCAGAAGTTTTTAATTTCACTTCTAAATGTGGAAGTGGGAGTGAAAAATGAAGAATGTACTTTGGAAAGCTTTTTAATGTCAACAGTTTTATAGAAAATGTTCTGTTTCAAATATAGATTTAAAAAAAAATTGTTTCATATACTTCACAGTTCTAACAAGAAGAAACTTAACCGAATGTAATTATTTTGGTTGAAAGCCCAATTTATGTTTACAAAATGATTTTGTTGAAATACTGCCCAGTTGACTATGTAGGTGCTGTATTGGTTATTGAATGACACATTTTTAGTGTCAGTGGTGTCCATGGGGCGGTCTGTGTGTGTTAGAATTGGAACTACAGATGGCTTTCTCTGGATAAAGGACCTGCCACGCTTGGCAAAGCCCTTTGTCATCTGTGTGGTCATCCATTTGAACTCTCTATATGGTAGCAGTACCTGAGGATATTTAGGCTCTTTAAATGTGTTGTTGTATCAGAAAGATCTGTGTTCATTTGTTCACTTCTGAGTCATTGAGGTCCACTTCCAAGGCATTTGGTACTAGTGCTCCTTACTGGAGTTTATAGTACATCAGCCAGTGTTCTCTACAGGAACTAATTCCTCTGTTGCTCTTGACTACCTGACTGGTGGTGACCAGGCTTTCTTGCTGTGCTTACAAGAAATCAGATGGCTGTGGCTAAGATTTTTTTACATCTTACATGGTCTATATTGACTTCTAAATGCACTGGAGAAATAGATTTGTTTTCCAATTGATGTGAATTCTGGTAATGAATGTGAATTGGGGATTTCTCTAACTATAATAAAGAATTTCCACAGTTAAAAGTTCTACTTAGCATGTAGGTCTCTGCTTTTTTTTCCTACATCATACCCTGAACTGGAAGGTGCTTGTGTAAAGTTTCAAGCCAATGATTTTTATATGAATTTCATTTATGAAAAATAGATCATGTCTTTTAAAAAAACCCTAGATTTTTCTAAGACTATATATTATCATTGTAAACATTAGTTAAAGTGATGGGTAGATAAACTACTGAATTTTATTGAATCTAAAAAGATATGCAGAAGGGTTTTTAATTATATTCCTATGGATAGTGAATACAAAATATTTCTGTATTTATATCACATATTTATTTTTAATCCTGTTTGCACTACACAAAAAACTGCTTTGTATTCACAGAGCTTTTTCTTACGAGGGTCTTTGAGAGTGGAAAGGTCTTGAATTTTTTTCCCCCTAAGCCCTGACCAGTTGCCGTTTTGAAGAACACAGAATGTAGTAACTTAAAAAGAAGAAGAAAAAAAACCAAAAACAACAACAGAAAAACCTCCTTAAAAGAGAGGCTTCAAAAGTCAGAGTAAAAGTCAGACCATGGGGAATGAAAAGGTAATCAAACCCTCTTGCCATGTGGACAGCTGTAATTCTTTAGGTGTAAATGATTTGAGGTGGAGGAGCTGACTGTCTTTTCCAACCAAGACTCTGTGGCCATGTGGGGTCACATGAGAGTGGGGTAGAGTTATAGGATCCTCTCCCTCACTCTGCTGGTCACACTGCTTTTGATACAGCCCAGACTGGCTCCTGTCCAGCCTCTCCTCCAGCAGCACCCCTAAGTGAAATATATTTTCAGACTTCTTAAAGTCCTTTTCTGTAGATTTGCTGTATAGTAAACTTTGGAGTTCCGTCTGATATATTTTATGTGGTTACTGTTTGGTGTTTTTTCCTTTACAGATATGGTTGGGGTACTAATTACCTGCCTCATGCAAAAATGTTATGGTTTTGTTTTCATTATGCTGCATGAAACACGTTGAAGTTGTGAATGCAAAATCTCAGAAAATGATGGTCCAAGGGATTTAGTGAACATGGTGCACAATAGAAGATGAGATTGGACCATTAACGTTTGATCGTGGAGTATTTTTGGAGGATTCTGTTTTTAAAGTATGTCACTGAGGAATTTAAACTCTTTCTTAATGATGTAAAAAAAATTAGCTCGGTCATTAGAATGAAGGAGTTTAGCAAGAGAACATTCCTGTACTGATTTTTAAAAGAAACTCATGTACCTCAGTTCCATTCCCTGATATTGACAGTGAATATTTTGGTGAGAGAGAATTGCTGCTGCCTGGTGCGAGTCATTGCAGGCCCAGAGAAGAAGTGTTGAGATGCTGTTGTTCTGTTAGCCAGGTGACTTGCTGTGAGCACTTGTGATTAACTGTTCATTTTGATTTAAGTGCTTTACTGTTAGCTTGACCCTTGGATGTGCTCCTAACCTGTTCATTGCAATGTTGCCTTCTGCCCTGCTTGATCTTCTAACATCTTCATCAGCAGTTCTTGTGCTACTGCTTTCTCCCTCTTTGTTTGTTCTTCCTTCTGTCTCTGCTGCTCGTTGTAGGGTGAACCTCTATGTTGCTGCCTGCATTCTCTGCTTAAGTTATGCTGAAAGTTTCCCAATTCTACCCTCATGCTTTATCTCTAGCAAGATGAGGCCTCCTTCTGCCTGTCCAGCTCTGGACTGAAATTACTGTACAACACCAAGCAAGATAGCTTGTTTTTTCCTCTCTGTCTATAAAATTAGAGCATTAATTAGTACTTCTGGAATGGGGAAGGGTGGGAGAGCACTCACTATGAACTTGATTGTGCCTAAACATAATTGACTGATACTGTTAAATGCCATGGGATATTGTGAGAACTCTTAACTAATGTCCTGCTGGCTTTCAGATGAGATTCTGCTGGGCCATGGCTTGCAGACAGTTACCTGACAGTTTCACGTGGATTTATTGTTTTTTAATAGTTTTGAACATTTCAGTTGGGACTATCACCCATGTTTATGCAGCAGAGTTGAAGCCTGCTATTTTCTTTGACCAGCTCCTTGAAGCAAGCATAATGTTTTTGCACAAAGAGGACTGTTTGTTGATACAGGTCATACCTAGAAACTTCTTCCCTTTGTGGTTTTGGCATGCAAGGGCTTTCTTTTTAATTTCTAAGCTGTGAGCACTTCAAAACAGAAACTGGTCAGGACACCAGGGGGAAAAATTCCAGCTCCAGCCATAGGGAAAAGCAATGTATTTTCTCAGAACAATGCTTTGATATAGAAAAGGAACTGTGAATTACTAAACTGAATCAAACCGCATAGGAAATCAATCCATAGTATGATATTAACAAGGAAGGGAAGAAATAGTCATCACTTAGGACTTACTATGTTGCTCTAAACTATTTCAAGTGATAAACCAATTATTTCCATTAGTGAGTTTAATACAGCTCATAGTGTCATTCTAGCAGATTCTGGAAGTTTGTTAAGGGGTGCCTTATCTCTCTCTGTCGCATTACCATGGCAAGTCTGATATTGTTTGCAGGAGATGGGAAGAGTTATGTATAGGAATAAAGAAGCCTTAATTAGAATAAAGATGAATTGGCGCTGGTGGAAATAATCCTCTTCTGAATGGAATGTTTTCATTATGTTGTGATTTCCCTTCCCTCTTAACTGTGACATGAATAGAATCCATAGCTCTCAGATAAGGAAAGTGTTCAGACAGGAGTATTACTGAATTGCCAGTAGCAATTCAGTCAGCCCGTAGTAAAAAGAAGGTGACCAAGTCTGATACTCTCCCCATTGGCTACTTGGCTAAATCAGCTTGGCTTTTAAATGAGTAACTAAAAAAGAGAAAAAAAAAGGAAAAAAAACCCCCACCTGAGAGTGATGTTGTTATGAGGGGGTAATAGGATGTGGGATTGTGGGAGATTCCCTGGAAATGTCAGGGCTGTTTTTGAGCCAGGAGAATCCTTTATCTGAATGCAAATAGATTTTTCCCAAGCTGATCTTCAATATGTCATTTGAGCAGTTAGTAGCAGTATAGAAGTGGGTGCACTGAATTTTCAGCAGTGTCTATTCTTAGTTCTCTACCTTATGAGAAACACACATGCCTTCAAAGAATGATGCATTTTATCATGAGGAGAAATAAATCTTGGCCAAGAAGGTGCCAGTAAAGATCTCTCTTTTGACTACACAGAGAGGAAACTGATCTGGATAGTTTAAACTTCATCTCTGATTTTTAGATGGATGAAAGATGAGGCACATACTTCTGTAGGATTTATAAAATGGAGTAAGATCTTTGACAGACACAGAAACCCCATGGAAATTATGGGAATCACCAAAAAAGTGTGTGAACTTCTACCTGGTATGAGATAGTTAAATGCCTAAAAGCACATGAATTCAAAACACTTTTTACATAGCTGTGACTGAAGTAGTTTTCATTATAGTTCCTTTCACTTGCCTGAGCAGAGCTTTCATACCTGATTGACCGTGTCCAGCTTTTGAACTAATTTTATTTTTAAGAGAGGCTACAGAATTTTAATAACCTGTTAGATTAGAGTCAATACGGTTCATTGGAGACTGACCAGCATCTGAGACCTCTTATACCAGCAACTGGAGCTTTATTTTAAAGGAGCATGTCTAGGAAAAGCTTAGGCCTTTGGTTCACAATCAACTTCATGTTTGTATAGGCATTATGAACAGTAGTTTTCGTTATAGAATAGGGTCTGTATGTTATTAGGATACTGTGAGAGTTACTTTCTGTGCATGGCCTGACACTACGAAAGCTACCATACAAAGCTCAGAGCTACATGGCAGAAAAACAAATAAAAAAGGGTTTGGAAAAAAGATAAATGATATCACTGAGGATACTGTGGTAGATTTAGTGCTCATGATAAGGGGGTGTGTGAATCCTTGGGCAGTGTGTAGGAAGACTATATTGCAGTAGAATGTGCTAAACTATGAATTTTTTTCTTTTGAAAATTGTACCTATAGCATTTAGTATGAATGAAGTAGGTAATGCAGGTGATCTATATCAATTAGAGTACTAAGGAAAACATAATGGCCTTTTCTCTCAGAATTTAGGTAGAAACCTGATACCATCTATGTCTAAAATACGACAGAAGTATTACACAATTTGCTCAAGTATGTTGTCTAACAGTGGAAAAGGAAATGGCTGTTGCTGACCTAATGAAGCATACAGTCCCCTTATGCAGTCTTATACACTAGGCATTATTTAAGCAGCACCTTCAAGAGAAATGTATATTTACAAACAAAGCTACTGGAATAACATGTAATGGAGTAACGTGATCATAATGACAATATTTGAGTAAATAAGAAAGTTTACTCCTGACTTGCTTGATTAAGTTTGGTTCATAGTTGTATCACAAACTTTGTATAATTTCAAGTTCAATTCATGAAGGTTCCAGTTTTCATTTAACCTTGCATTTTCAAATGGAAGGAGGGTAAACAAGGATGCTGTGGTGACTCCTGTTTTTTCTGTCTAAACATGTGAAGTAGGAGATGTCCTGAAGAGTGACACTCAGCAAAATCAAAGTGTTGTGCTGGTGAGAAAAAAAAAATGCAGATTATACGACTGTACACATCAAACACTGACACAGTTCACTCAGACTTTTTGTTGTGCAGTTTGAGTACAGGTCAATTGTATATAT
>WEIU01022168.1:5802-34224 GCA_013389925.1 Aegithalos caudatus
TTTTTTTTAATGAGACAAGTTTCTGTGATAAAAATAAAATCATGATCAGCTAGCAAGTTTGTTGTTCATTGACACATGAGTGAGTTCTTGCCTTTGCCTCTTTTAGCTATGTGAGTTGAGAGTTTAAACAATCCTCCAGGACACAGTAACCAGAAAAGGTTTAACTTCTTAAGATTTAATATCATTGATAGCTTTAAGGTATGTATCAGGTTGAGAAATTTTACCTAAGAGTTGACGTCGCAACTTAATGTTACTTGTTGGTGAAGTCTATGAAATGGATGTCTTTGATCAGCATATTTTCATTTTAAAAAAAGCTGCGTGGAGGGAAAATAACCCTTCTTTTTTTCTGCTAAGAGAACATCTTTCCTTTTCTTCACTCTTTTTGTTGTGGTGAGTAGTGACAATTAGTTTGCTGGCTGAGATAAAGCATCTGGTTGCTACAGACTCCAGGAATAAAATGGGCTAGCAACTGAATAATACATCATTGTGAAAGAGAAGGCCACTACTTTGTTAATATTGTGGCAGAAATTTCAAACTATGTGAAGTTTTTTTCTCAATTGACTAAAATAGCTCAAAAATACTCAAAAACTGCATATTGCAAGACTGGTTCAAAAGGCCATAAAGTTAATAGATATCTCTATTTGGATCTTTGGAGGATAAGATACTGACTGATGTCAGGATCTGAAATACTGCCTACTGTCCAGTTTCAGCAGTCCATCTCCATTTAGCAAAGCATTTAATCATGTACTTAGCTCTGGAATGAGATGTGATTTATATGTGGCTAAGTACTTGGCTAAACAGGAATAAAAAGTAGAAATACATGTGGTAGTTATTGTCTGGTGTGTGTTGATTAATCTGGTACTTCCGATCAGTTAGTGAATATATTATCCAGGAAGAATTATTTTCTCTGGTGTATATCAGAGGAGATGGGCATGGAGCACATCCCATGGAAAGTATCTTAGATTATTAATATATAAAATATATGTTTTATTGAATTGCTTGGAAAAATGTGATACACACAATTTCTAGTTCACTGATATTTGCTTGGAATGTGTTAGCGTGTTTTTCCGGTTTTAAACTGAAATGTGGCAGCTTTTTCAAAAACCATGTGTGATAAGGTCATAAACACTGGGAAAAGCTTCTGTCATTGCAGTATCTTCAATATTTTCTTCAGACAGAGTTTCAAGTGTTTGGGTAGTTTTTTTTTACCTCCTGAGGATCACAAAAGGCTTGATTCATGTAAGCTAGCAAGGTATCAAGAGCACCTTGGAGAAAAAGATTTATGTAAGAGCAAAGCAGTAATAATGGTAATTTATTGTAGGCAGATTCTTTTTGAATGCAACAGTAACAGAGGGAGGGAAAAGGCCACATCAAGATTTTGGTTCACTCACAAAACTGTCATGAATACCTAGAGTCCCCAGATGTTTCATTTAAGGCTAGTTCGTTTTCTTGTCTTTCTGAAGCAGAGGAAAAACTATTAACTCTTTTGTCAATATTAAGATACTTACAATCTATTATTTAATCTTACCAAATTTATTACAACTTAGCCATGCCACATGTTCACAGACTCATAACAAAGCCCGCATTAAACTTTCAGAGAATGTAAACCAGGTTCTTACCATGAGGACAGGCTTAGTAAAGTGAGATATTCTATTAAAAAAAAAAACAACAAAAAAACAAAAAACAAAAAACAAAAAACAAAAACCCAAAACCTAAAATTAACAAGAGACAAACAAACAACCCCTCAAACAAACAGACAGACAAACAAACAAACAACCCCCCCAAAAAATCCCCAAACCAATGGTTTTGAACTGTTTTAAGAATTGTCAAGAAATTTCTTGACTTTATGCAAGCCTATTCCACTCCAACTCCCTGAAACCCAAGATTATCATGGAAACATTTTTTCAGGTATTTGTGTTCTGGAAAAAAGAGAAATCTCCTTAATTTTCATAACAAAATTGTTGGATTTTTTAACTTTACAGAGTCCATTTTAAAGTTAGGCATGAACAAATATGTTTTATATGTTCTTCCCTTGAAAACCAGACTCTCAACAAAATGGCAGTTCTCACATGAAGGTTTACATTCCTTAAAATTTTTACTGATTTGTTAAAAAAAAAACCAAGGACTAAAAGCCAGACCTATTTAAACAAGTGTCTGCCAAGGACTGATATTTCACCTGAATGTTTTAGGTTTTTTTCTAAACAGCATTTCCCACAAGGAATATTATCATATAAATATATTTTATGTGAAGTAATCAGAGCAAAAACCTTTTGATTCTGAAAGTGTCAGCTTTCTAAAAATAAAGATTTCATGTAGCTGAGGCATGAACTATTATTAGGAATGAAATGTGCTCTGTGGTTCCAAGGAAGTCTCGTATTGGCTTCCTCCAAGCCTCCCTGCTGTGGGTGCTCAGAGCCTGCTCTGGGGGCAAGCTGGGAAACACCAATTTTGCTTGTTGCTGTGCTGGGGAAAAAGATGCAGTAAAGCGTAGAGACAGCCAGCCCAGACCAGAGACCTGCCCAGATCAGAGAAAAGTCCACAGAGTAGAAATCTGGCCTGCTATTTATTACTATTTATGTACACTCAGATGAAAGAGTTCAATCCTTCAAAGAGAAGAGAGCAGCGAGGGATATGAAATGTGGTACTGGTATTGCTAATGATAATAGACTCCTCAGGCAGTGGTTGTTTGGGTGCAGAGATATTACATTATCCCTTCTATCATCATTCTTACAAGGGGCAGATAAAAATGTTGCTGAGCTGTAACTTGTACTAATTTGCTTTGCACAGATTAATGTATTTCCTTTTAATTGGGTAGATACAAACAAAAAATCACTCTGTTTATATATCCACCTAGCAATGGAAAGTCAGCAATGAACTGCAACAAAACTTCAGTTTCCAAAAGGTCATTTATATTTCCAGATGCTGGACTACAATAGGCAGATATGTGAATTAAGAGACAAAGTTAGAGTCTAAACATTCATATGTATAGAACTGGGATGCTGAGACTTGGCAAGCACAGGTTATACTGAATACATTCAAGGTGCCTGTTCCATTTGTATGCAACTGGAAGGACCCGTGGGACCTTCACTGGCACTAATTACATGACAAAATATAAGATCAAAGACATGAATCATTGCCAAAGTTGTCAAATGCTTCAGGATTGACCTTTCTGATCCTAAATTCAATGGGAGCATTAATAAGGTATGAGTTTAGTAAATGCAGCAGCAAGGACTCCATTTGAAAACAGCAATATAGCATACAATATTTCTGCAGTAAGTATGTATAGCAAAAAATATTGAAGCGTACACAGAGCTGTCTTAGCAGTTTTTAAAGTGTAAGAGTTATGTCTATGCCGCTTTGATTTCATTTACTGTATTCCTATGCAGATAAAATGGCATAACTCTATTCATTATTAAAGAGCTGGAGAAGCTTTTATTACTATCTCATTTAGAACTCAGAGATAAAATTTCAAAGTCCTGTTTCAAGTCAATGTGGTGTATTTTAGACTGATCAAAACCTCCAAGATGCTTCACAAGATTAACTTGTATGGTATAAAAGCTGCACTGATAGCACTGTGCAGAACTCACTTTTCTTGAATGCTGCCATTTCTTGACTGGAAAGTGATCAAATAGCATCTTCTACTCATCGACTAGAACAGGAAGTGAAAGCACTAGAGACTGTTGAAACAGCCAAAACTCCCCAAAATCTGTACATATGAAATATTATAAATAGTGGGATGTATTAAATACCAGTTGAGACAGCTAACACTACTGTATATCTTAGTTTAATAAAAAAGGCCATAGCCAATTAAGTTCTCTTATCAAAATCTTGATATCCCTAATTGCTCTGCCTGATTCAGCTTTAACCAAGAGATAAAATCTTGGTCATTGATCATGCCTACCTGAACGGCATGAATTTCAGGAACAGAATATGTCCTTTAAATGTAACAACAACAGAAACAGTCACTTTATTCTTTCAATCAGTGAGATTAGCTTTGCAAAAGAGCCATTCTCTCATTCTGGAAGATGAAAGTGAGAGGTTGAGAGGAAACAGTGAGAGGAGTCCATGATGAACAGGAAAAAAAAGGGATGCTAAAATGAGTGAAATGGGAGCAAGCACAGGGCAGCAGAGAAAAGTGAAGCTGCATTCCAACTCTGTTGTGTCCAAGTTAAATTGCCTGGAGATAGGGATCTCATGAAATGCATCCTTGGCTGCACCACTATTTTGGCTTCTTGTTACAAACCAGCATTGCCAAGAGACATTAAGCAGTGATATTTGAAAACACTTTGCAGGTGCCAGGCTGTACTTTCCTCTGAGTTAATGAGAATTTGATCATCTACTGTAGATATAACATACAGAGGAGGAGGAGCAGAGTCTGTGAATCAGCCATTTTTGTACCAAGGGTGGATCACTGGCAGGATAATAGGATCTCTCTGCATCTTAATAATAATAATTTAAAAAAAATTAAAATCATTGAACATTGCACCAGTCCATTAAAAACTCGTACTTGTACAATATTATTGAGACATCTGGTTACTTTACCTTGGCCATTGATGAGAAAATAAAGACGGTCAGGCATCTGGACAAATCTGAGATCAATTATTTCTGCTGTTTAGCTGTTTCCTTATCTGGTTGATAGATAATCTAAGTATATGTTAGAGTAAAAGCCATAGCTATGTGAATTCATTTCTCTGTTAGAATGCTTTTCTTCATTCATTTTTTTACCATTCTGCATAGGAGTAAAACAATGCTCAGTTCATTTCCAGAACCAAAAGAACTCTGTCTTTTTCATTGAGTTATTCTGCCTGCTTTCCTTTCCCCATGCTTGGTTTTACCCCTCCATTCGCCTACAGCACACACACAGACCCTTTATGTTTGTGAGCTGCGTATTAACCCAAAAGGTTAATGAGCATAGGGCTCAGGTGCAGTCTGTACTCTTGCAGCATTAGTAATGCTGTGGTCATGGATTTGGAATGGCATTCTGGAAAATTAGTTCTTTTGTGATCTCTGCACTGAGAGCAACTCTGTTGTTTTCTCTGCTCCCTCATTGCATTTTTATGCTGAGCTTTCTGTCTCTATGAGAATATGTTTTTTGCCCATTCCATTACCCATTCCCTGCAAGCGCAACCACCTTATTTGTGAGATCAGCACCAACTGCAATACAGTATGTCACTGCCAACAAACTTTCTTAAATATTCCTCCAGATATAAGTTCAGCAGAAGGGCCAATGGCAAAGTGGCAGGTAAAAGCTTTGAATAGGAAAATGTCCATCAGAACTCCACTGAGTTGGAGACTCAGATGACAAAAATCCCTGGAAATATATAACAACAATTCAATCATCTTCCTTCTGAGACTGGTTATCAAAGTAGATATTGAGAATATTTAGATATATATTTATTAAAAAGTTGCCAAATCCTTAACCATTATATCCCCAAGAAAATCTGAGAGATGCTCCTTATGGAAAGAACATCCATTTTCTTTAAGCATGTCTGCAACTCAGATGAAGGGCAGGGCAATCTGGTGAGGTGAAGAAGTGGCCAAGCACGGACATGGCTGCAATGCTCATGGTGTGGCTGTAAACTGAAGCATGCCCTCAGCTCCCTTGTCATCCCCCAGAAAGCCAGCTTTTGGCAGCCAACTGAACTCCACTGGTGGAGAATGTGTTCTGGCCCCTGTCATGAGGTTTAGGAAGACTTTTAAAGCCAAATAGTTGTTTTATTTAAATATTGTTGATGATGACCATCTTCTGTATTGTGCTTAATGAAGTCCCACCCAAATTTGCAACAGACTAACATCAATTTATTAATGAAAAAGTTCAATACAAGTGTGTATGTCCTTTATAATCAAGTATTTATCTAGATGATCTTGAAACATCTTAAATTGAATTTATCTCAAGGAAGCATGAGAGCATGGTGGGGAATCTGAAGTGGAAGTGTTGTATAACAGTCCTTCTGGGCAGGAACAACTCCAGAACAGCAAGTCCTAAGAGCTATGAGAAGAGTGATCAAAAAGAGTCTTGACTGTAATGCACAGATGTCACATAAGGTGAAGAAAATTTGAGGCATCTATATCCACACAACATATTTTTATTTTCTGTTGAAGCCTGCAGATAAATGCATATTTATTTAACACATGGTTATCATATCTAGATGGTGGTTGTATCTTATCTTCCTCTGAGGACAGTGGCATTTGCTGAAATTCAGGGCCACACCCTAATTCAAATTAGCTGCTCCTTTTGTGAGAGGGAGGATCACACCTATTCAGGACAAAAAAGGTTACATGACACAGTAGGACCACTGGATCACAGAGATTTGGAAAGCAGCAGCCTTCCAGGACAACTAAGTGTGCAATGATTCATGCATCCAAATGCACAAAAATCTGGAAAAGACAGATACAGTAGCTCTTTTGAAACACACATTTATTGCTTTAGAAACACATAAGGGATAAGAAGCTGTAATTTATGTAACTACACTGCCTGAAGCTTAGCATTGTGAGAGCAGCTGTGGCCTTGGTACCTCAGGACCTTCTAACAGAGTGAGAAAGGAGAGATTCCCGTAGTTCCTGTGGGCAAAATACTTCTTCTTGACTTCTGCTCACAGGAGCAGAATTTGGCCTTAAGCGTAATCACCTGGAGGCGCTTCAGAAAATAAATGCGTATGTGCTTCCTCTGAGCGATTTGTCTACAAATGTGTCAGTTGCTCAGCTTTAAAGCTTTGATGGATGTAGAGATGTATAAGTACTTCAAAACATCAGAAGGAAAGAGATTAGGAATAAACAAAATTGAATGGTGACTAGTACTGTGCAGAAGTACAAGTGTACTGTGTACTGATAGGAACTCCTTTGTTGGAGAAATAAGGCAGCCTGCTGTCTTGCACAGCATGGTGAACATCATCTAAGAGGGGACATGAACATGGTGACTCTGCATCTGTGGAGATTCACAGTCAAGAAAATGAGGCATGAAAAACAAGGAGTTCAAGAAACTTTAACAAGTAGCTTTATATATTAATATTTTTAATACTCATTTTCCTTAAAATAAAAAGTAAGCAATGTACAATATGTATAATCACAAAGAGCCAACAAAAGCTGTTACAAAAATGCATACCTTAATTATAAAAGCTACCAGTTTCTATGGTAGATCAGAATATATAAAATCTCTCAAGTATATAATAATGTCTCTCAAATGACATTATTTCAGACCTTGTCTCATCCATGAAATCTGAAAAGGGCTTTCTAAATTGACTTGAAAATTGACGGGTCTTGTCTGACTTAACAGAAGGGAGACAGACTTTTACACTATATGGCCCTTTTCCATGAACACCCTATATCTTATTCAGTCCTTATCTGGAGGAGATATTGCAAGAGATACTGCAATCTTGCAGTCCAAAAACCAATCCACAGCATCTATTTGTTTTCCTTGCTAAAATCCAGAGATCTTTCTCACAGTAACATGTTTCAACAGACATTCTTTTCATGTTGACCCTAGTACTTCTGTCTGAAAAAAGTCAGTTCTTTACTGTCTGAAAGAAGTCACATCTTCTGATCCAAGATGTGAAGACATCCAGCTTGGTACATTCACATAAAGCTCTACCACTTTGCCAAGGGAAAGCTTTTTAGTTCATGTCTGTTTAGAACCCTGTAGTCTCCTTTCTTCTGCTCAGGTGTTGTTTTGGTCATTATTCTGAGTTTGGGAAACATGAGCATAGATGGTATCCAAACCTTACTAGGAAACCAAACCTTCTATAGTGTCCAAACCTTGCAGTTTTTTTGGCTCTTCCACACTAAATCAAGCTTAATCATAAATTTGTCCAAGTGGTTCTGGCTTTTTTGTTTATTTATGTGTTTATTTAGTTAATTGTTTATTTGTCTTACCTACCCTTTTTGTGTAAATATTTAATATTTTTCTGTGTTTAGTCTCAAAGTATTGCTCAGTCCCTCTGGCTTCTTAGACTCCAATGTTGAGGGTAGATTTGCTTAATACATGACCTCCTTCACAGAACTGAATCTATGCTGAATAAAATCTCCTCTTGTAAAGAGACATAGTAGCAAATAACTTAAGTCACAGCCGGACAAGGTAGCTTTTCGAAAAATAAACTGGCCCTTAAGTGCTGCTGTAGATAAAGAAGCAAAGTTATTGAAGCAGAATGTCATCTCAACAAGTCTTTGTCAGAGCACAGAAGTGACCATCTTTCTTTGTGAAATCTTTAAGGCATTTGTCAATGTCTCTCTGCTTTTAATAGACTCCATTCTATTGAGCAGAGTCCTGTTTTATTTCTTTCTTTGCCCTTTCCTCAAACAAGCATCATTTCTTTTATGTCTTTAGAAAAGTAAGAGAGAAATCGTTGTTAAATGTTAATGTCTGGTGAAGGATATTCCACCATCCTTTCCAGTGAATATCCTCCCTCAGGAACAAGGCCTTTTCCAGCTCTGAAGGGCCCTTATCACTGTACTCCAAGCAAAGGAAATGCCCCTAGCTTCTTGTGTCTCCAGAAATTAATGTGTTCTTACTCTGAGAATACCACACTTACGAGTGAAGGACTGAAGTCTGAGCAGTGAACATGAAAATACCACAAAAATTCATTCATTCTACAAAGAACAATGCAGACTTCAAATCAGACTAACATGGAAAGTGATTCAAGATCTCTGGATTTTCCACTTTAAGTAATTGGTGGAGAAGAAGGTGTGAAGAATGATTAGGCCTTGACCTATTTTCCTTTGTACTTTTCTGCTTGATGACCCAAGCCAACCCCAGTATCGATCCTAAAGAAAATAACACTGTCTGAAATGGGCTTGAGAAAGTGAAATAAGGCAATATAATTACTAACAGTCTATGTGGGTTTACACAAAAAAAATACTGTTGACCTAACTTAATATTTTTTATGACATTATGGATTTTGTTGATAAAGGTATTTCTATTGATGTAACACTCTCATATTTCTGCAAGGGATTAGATAAAGAAACAGGACATTTCAAAGAAAAACTGGAATACTTTAAATGGTCTTAACCCTGACAGACTGAAGTCTTCAAACAAGATAGCAAACCAGCAAAACCCGCAATATGTTTTTGATTATTGTAAGACATAAAGTCATCAAGAGAAACAATTATATGCCAACAGCAAATTTCCTTTCCTGGGAAGTGGTAGAAAGAGGTTTAGAAGTTGAACCTTTAGGCCGGACAGCCTAACAGACAGATATCTTTGTTTTCAGCTTCATGTATCAGCATTTTTGCTGAAATGATTAATGAGAAGCAGAGGAGAAACTGGGAAGAATTCATGAGATTGTTTTCCTTTAATGAAAATTGAGTAGCATTGGCCTATGTATTCACTGTCCCTCCAGCAGATGATCTGAGCAAGCCCTGATTAGCATGTTATACACATTTCTGCAGTTTAGTAAAGCATTTCATTGCACGTACCCTATTTCACACATATTCTACCACCTACACACTGAAACTGAAGATTACCCTCCGAATCTTACTGTGATACAAAATTAACTCCTAACATGGTTTCCATTTCTCCTACTGCTCCTCTGGGCATGTAGGTAATGTACTAACTTCTTCTTCTTCAGAAAAAAAGTCCTGAGAAAATCGTTGCTCAAGAATAATTCATTTCATAAATTAAATTGCTAATTTCAAAGCATAGGAGGATCTGTTGTACTTTCATGGTTAGAGTCTGTGCTAAACTATGCAGTCAAGAAACTGTTCATGTCCAGCACTCGTATTCACTGTATTTTCAGTATTTCACACAATTCTGCATCTAATTTCACATTGTAAGCTCATGTAACATCTTTCTCATGCAATAGTTCAGCTGTGCAGGCTAAAAGTAAAGAAAGAAATACAGGAAACATATTGTACTGAATATTTGCAGTGCAGAGCTAGATAATACTTTGACTTATTTGTCTAGGACTATATTCACATGAAAATTAATATATTTGGCTAGCTTTTTGGGTAACACAGTGCTTAATAGGTTCAGTAGTAATACATCAAGAATATTCTTCCTCACTCTGATGATACACCTAAATAATTTGACATTATATAGCTACAGGAAGCTGCTTTCTTAACACAAGAAAAAAAATAAACTGTTAAACACCTGAAGAAAGATGAGATTTAGTGTTACTTGTACGCAAATTCAAACACGTTTAAATCTTCGTAGAGCTGAGGCCTATGGTGGTGTTTTGGGTTTATTTCAGAGATGAGCAGAAAGACAGTCATCTTGTTGGAGACACATGGGATAATGGGAATGCATCATGCCATCTGTTGGCAAACCACAGTGCTGCAGCCGGAAGCTGTGCAAAACCACCTGAATCTGCTACCACCACCAAGCAAATTAGAAAAAATCATGGGGAGCCCTTAAAAACAAACACACATATAAGAGACCAGTTGGCAGAAAATCTAAATTTGGTTTTCTCTTTATTTGCTCACATCTGCTAACTGAACGCATTGCAATTTGATTACACAGCCAAATTACCATTTCCTCATACAGCCTCTGTTGCAAGATTAGTTTCTTCAAAATGTAAGCTTTCCTGCATCTCTGCAGATACACTAGGATAGAATGAATGGGCATAAGCATATATTTTTTATGTAGCTTCTTATGATCTTACAGAAAAGACATTTTTAAAACTATATAAATAACTATTTATATATTTCAACATTAAAAATAACTTACTTTAATAGAAATGAATGTAACAATTCCTGTCATTATATCTGAGGAAAATGCTGATAAAGAATAAACTCATAAATGAAGTCTGTTTATGAGGATGCTATAAGAAACTGTGCAAAAATCTTCTATATGTTTTTAGGAACAGAATACATGCATAGAAAAATGCCATAGATAATTCATTTCACATAATGTTTGTTCATTCATTTTGTGGAACTGGAAACTTGAGTCATGCCATCTAGTTCGTGGATAGCTGAAGCATTTACTCATTAAAAAAACAGTGTATCTCTTTCCAGATGGCCACTTGTACTTTTGATATCTTCCCAGGCATTTTGGTTCCCCTTAGGCCTGCAATATTGAATTGTGTAGACAGCTCTGTCTAATGTCTGTGAGGGTTCTTCAAGTAAACTTTCTTCTGAGCTCACAAAGCATACATGTGGTCTCTGAGACTGCCACAAAAAAAAAAAAACAGTTGATGCTTTAAAGTGTAAAATTCGGTCAGTAAAGTCACAGTCCTTTTGCACAGTAGTAAAAGATCACCAGGCACTTTCTCAGCATAAAAAAAAGGCCTGCTTCTTTCCCACTTGAGTTTTCCTAAGAGTGTCCTGCATATGCCGTCACAGATCATGATGGCCAGTCTTCCTGAACCCACCAGCTAAATATATAACAGCTTCATCTGGCTGTCAGGCAATTTTCTCCTGCTTTTGGAAAGATGGCTTTGTGGGATTTGTCAGCGGCAGTAGATGGCAATGGATACCCAGTGTGCTTTCACTGCAGGATGGAGTTGGCTGAGTTTGCCATCTCTCGTCAGGGAAACCTCAGGGAGCTGAGAGGCTGCAGAAAGTCCCTGTCTTGCTGGAGCTGAGGGTTTGGGCTCACCAGCTGCTCTCATCAGTCTCAAGCTGTTGGTAAATTGCACATAGCACATGCAGCTGTGTCTGTACTTAGACATCACATATTTCTGCTCCCATTTCCTGAGTAAATATTTAAATTGTTAAGCTGTAATATGGGAGGAGCACATCATCCACTCCTTCCTCCTATAATTCTGAACACAGAAATTATCTCTATTCACTGAAAAATAATGAGACGATCACCCACTTTCACTAGGAAGTCTGAACCTGTGGATCTCAAATGGGTGGAAGTGGTTCTTCGACTCCCCTAGAACCCTGCCCAAGTACAGTGTGACATATTGCTCCTGCCAACATCTTCCTAGTGTCTGAGTTCATTTGCAACACTTCTGAGCCCTGTACCTTTTTCATCCTATGTAGATCAACTGACTTTCCTCATACCCAGTACAGAGTGTCTCAGTGTGGAGAACACAGAGCATGATTCTGCTGGTGAGACCAACAACCTAAAATTTTTCTAAATATTTTACTGGCCTCAAAGCCCCTAGGACTGTCTAAATTTTCTTGCTACAGTTATGTTCAGGGAACTTCATGTTCAAGATGCTTAAGTGCTGAGATTGAACACATGTTCCTGACATAATCTGCCCTCTGGGCTTGTGCTTTCCTTCTGTGCAAATGAGAATAGGATAAGATGAGGAAGTGCTGCTGCTTTTGTAGACATTTATTGGTATAGATTTGGGGTGGAGCCAGCATTTATATCTGGAGCCAGGAAATTGAAAGTACTCTTGAGGACTATAATATATTCCTAGTCAGAAATATCTTCTCTGAATGGGAAATAGGATCCCCTAAGAAGACTAATGAAAAGTATATAAGACATATAGTCTCTTAATCTCTTCCTGTGCCATAAGAAAGGGTAAACAAATCTTTTTACCTCAAAGGGAGCTGTAACAACCTTTACAGACAAGAAAATGCAGCCAAGGTGTATGCAGTGTTAGGTGTGCTCTTCCTTGCAACTTTACAGCTGAGATTTTCTGATGTTTCTTGCAAGAATATTTCCTCTTTTTGCAACATGGTAGATTTCTTTTGGAAATATAAAAGAAGTCCCAGATACTTATAGCTAGTTTTATTATAACATCTGCCTCTGTTTTGAAATACCCTGTCTTTATATTTCAGAAGCAGGTCTGAAAATCCTTGGGTCGTAGAAGCCATGACAACACTAGTAACAATGATTCCATCTTCCACAAGGAAATTGATAAATCAACAATGCAGTTAATATAAATACTTCAGTAATATCCCCCAGTGGATTGAATTTGGCTGTCTGCTGGATGTCCAGGAAGCTTCTCTTTCACCTCACCTCCTTCACTACACCTCCTCAATAGCACAAAGACAGAAATAAGATGAAAAGCTTGTGGGTCAATATAATGACTAGGATTTACTTTGCAGTTATCACTGGGGAGATTAATTTAAATTATTTCTAATTAAAAGTAGACTAGAATACCAAGCAACAAATTCAAAACTAAAAGCTTACCTTCCCACCATCCTCCCTTCTTCCTGTACTCCACGTCACTCCTTCCTTCCTGAATCCTCTATCTATTCCCATGTGAGCAGAGCAGGGGAATGGGGATATGTGGTCAGTCCATAATAGTTCCCTCTTCCTCCTCTCACTTTCAACTTGCTTCAACAAGGAACTCTTCCCAGGGGCTGCAGTGCTCCACATACTACTTCAGTGTGGATCCTTTCCACTGGGAACAGTCTATCAGGGACAGACTGTACTATTGAAGGTTCTCCCACTGGATTTATTCCTTCATGAATTGTCCAAAAATGGGTCCTTCTCCCTGACTGCATTGTTCAGGAACTTTTCCAGAGTGGGTTGTCTCCATGGGTTGAAGTCCTTCAGGAGCATGCTGCTCTAGCATGGGTCTTTCACCAGCTGCAAATAATCAGGAAAATTTCTTCTGTATGGGCTTCTCACCATTGGCTATGGCTCCTACCAGGAGTCTGTTCCAGTGTGAGGTCTCCAGAGCCCGTATATTCCTTCAGCATATATCTACTTGCTGTGGCAGAGTGTTCTCTATGGGCCAGCTGTGGTTATATATTCCAATGGGGACCTCAATGAGCTGCAAGGGGACAGCCTGTGTATCCATGGTCTTCACCATGGACTGGAGGGGAATCTCTGCTCCTGCACCTGTAGCACCTCCTCCTCGCTCCTCACTTGATGTCTGCAGAGCTGTTTCTATGATATTTTTCTTACTCCTCTCTCACAGTGCCTGTTCAGAATTTTACCCTTCCTTACATATGCTTCCCCAGAGGTTGCCACCATGTTGTCTTAGGAGCTCAGCTGTGTCCTCTGGTGGCTCTGCTGGAGTGGCTGGAACCTGCTGTTTTTATCACAAACCTGCTGTTTTTATCCTGCCCCAAAAGCCCTCTTTCTAGCCCCCTGTTCCCAGCACCTGGACACCGCCACCCAATATAATCCAAATGGTCACTGATAGAGGCCAAAATCCTACCGTACCAACACCTCTGTTAGGTTGCCTCAGCACCAGATGTCCCACAAGTTCAAAGATCTGGCAGCCTCCCTGTGTTTGCTCAGAAAATGAAGAAAGGAGTATCAGCAGCTTATTCACACAAACTCTGTATTCCCAAACTCAGTTTGAAAACTAGCATTTAGAAATAGCAGGCTGGGATGACAATTTGGAATTTGCAAGTTCTTTTTTGCACTTAAGGGGGCTAGGATCAGTTTAAGTTATTTATTACTCCTTTACTGCAGAGTGTAAAAGGCCACTGTAGCACATACAGTAGAATTTGTTGCAATTCAAAAAGACTAATATTTTCTTCTCTTGATATATCTGTCTCAGTGTCAACTCTGCTTATCAACTAAAATGGCAGCAGACAGATAGGTGGGTGTTGCTTTGGGTTTTGAAAGAGTGTGAGGCTGGATTTGACACAGGGATGTGCTATAATCTCTGCTTTCCTCAGCTAACTTCTTACCTAACTATAAACAGTCATATACTCAGTTAAGTAGGGCATTTTTTTCAGACTGAGCTGTGTTATCTAAGACATCAGCTGTCACTTTTCTGGATATTAAATGTTTCAAAAGGCTACACATATAGGTGAAATGTATGTATGTTCACAAGGCTTTATGTACGACATGTCTTGTACACAACAAGCTATCATCACCAGAAACTGCACAGCTGCAAGGTGTGCAACTAGCATCCTACAAAGACAAATATGATGTTATATATTGCATTTATGTTTTACATTACCTTAAGCAGAGTTTTCCTTTATTCTGAAAAGAATAAAAGAATTCTGAAAAGAAATTTCTGAAAAGAAACAAGACCAATGTAAAGCTCACTGTGATTTAATTATTGTCAAACTGTCACAAATAGAAAGATGTTAAAGATTAGACTAGTACTTGGCTGAAAGGTGAATATGAAACATGTTTCTATCTAGTTTTGAATATATAGTTTAGAACTGCACAAAGAGAAAACAAAATTGATGGCTTATTTTAGCATAATATCTTTTTAAAAAGAAAAAAAGTCTTTACAATGCCTGCCAACAGATTAGTGCTTCCACATTTTATATTTTTAACATTTTAAAGCTCCTTCTGTCATGCATCAGTTTGCACCTGGGTGATAATCCTTCACATTCTTGTACTCCACAGTCCCTCTTTTTTACTAATATATTTCTTTACAGCAGCAGTACTCTTTGAGAGATATCACTTTTAAATTTAGTGCCATTTTAATATACACATTAACCAAAGAATTAATGATTATACCTTATTCACACAGTTAATTGTTACAGTATAACTAAGCTTACATATTTTTCTGACTGGGTTTAATAAAAAAAGACACAGACATACACTTCTCTCTGGAGTACTTAGCCTCTTCTAAACATAAGAGAAGTCATTGATCAGGGAGGGGGAAGTACTAAATCAACATGCTAGATGAAATGTCTTTGTATTCCTCCTTCATCACTTACTCCCTCGTATTACATAAGTACATAAATAAATGATAAACCCCCCTCAGGTTTCTCCCTGAGCCTCTCTCTCTTATCATTTGTATATTCTGGCATTATCATTAAGTGATAAATGACTGCTGCAGCATTGAATTTATGTTGTCATGTTAGTTGCTTGAAAGTGAGCTTCCATATAATACCTTCATAAAGACTATCAGTGTAAGAAATACGAACACTGTTTAGCTACTCAGGGGAAAGCTGAAGTCCCCTGGTCCTGGTTTAAATTATACCTAGCATTTTAAAAAGGATGAGATCACACCTAAAACTGAGGGGCAGGAAGACCAATGAAACCCGCAGAAGCATGCCCTGTTGGCAAACCCCTGGATTGCACTGTGGAGACAGCTGCTCTCCAGCCCTCCTGGCAGAATTGTCCTGGGAAGTGCTTAAGGACAGATGGGAAGGAGGGAGAAAAAAAACCCCAAAACACTAAAAAATCAGCATCAACAACACACAAGAAGACTGCATTCATGCTAAGAGTGAGATGCGTAAATGCAATAAACTATGCATAAGGCAAGGGCCTGCATTTTTATTGAAGATAAGTTACACAAATGGTAAAAACTATTTTATAGTTCTCTACCATGATAGTCTTCAAGTTAAACTTCACATATATTTTCTTAGGACTAATGCAACTCTCCTACCCCATATTTAATATGGAAAAATATTTTAAGTAATAAAAACCTAAATGTTAAAATATAAATATTTGCCCTGCATGTACAAAGCATAAATGTGTTTCATTAAAATACATAATCTTATTGTTATTCTTGTTATTCTGTGTGTTCAATGTATCTACACTACATATAGATGGAGATATGCTTTCTATGCTCCTTAATAGAATCAGATCTTTCCTACCTTCATTGTAATCTCTAAATCTCAGCTTCCCCATATAATAAAGTTGTAACACAGTTTACTCATGTTTGGCAGCAGCAGCTTGAGGAATAGTTGCACAATCAACCAGGTACCAGGATTTACATGGGCCTGCAATTAGACTTCAATGGAGAGGACTTTGCTAGCTCGGGTAAGAATCAATCTTAACAGTGTAGGACACATAAGCCTGCATTTCATGTTAAGTTTCACCAAGTTCTTCTGCTCTGTGGGAAGCCTTTCTTAACATCTACCTCACAAAAAGCTGGATTAAGTACCTTAGCTCTGTATTGTGTTACCTTATTGCTGCACATTCAAAGGTTTTCCAGACCAGAATTTTATTTATTATTTTGCCCCCAGTGCAACATACCTAAAGAGCAAATGTAGAAAACAAGAAGCAAGCGTATTTCCCTTAGATAATCCTCAGTCTTTCACGTAAGATTTTCTTCAATTCTTTGAACTAATTTATCACAAGACAGTTAGTGCACTGGAGCAAGTTGTGCTGAAACTTGTTTCCATAGCTAAGCTGATTTTTCTACAGGGATACCAGCTGATGCATTTTTGAAGGTCCAGACACATTTCTCCCTTTGTTTTTTGGGGCAGTGAGGAATGTCCTTTCCTGCCTATGTGAATGCTTTGCCATGTATCCCATAACACTTTCTGACAATGTGACATGGATGACACAGGGCAGATAAATCTGTCCAAGGTCCTTCCCAGAGGGGCCTGACATCAAGTGCAAGAAGGGCCTGTGGGGTGTGTAGGTTGCTGTGTTACAGCCACCCTAGGGTCAGTCATGTGGATGCATAGAGCACACAGTAAGGAGCATTTGGATTTTACTGTCCTCTGGCCCATGTTGCAGTGACCAGTACAAAAATAGTGCCAGTCCCTTTGTGAAACTTGCTAACATCTTGTCTGTCTGGTTTGACACTTTAATCTTTATCAGCATCTTGATTACTTGATAACTATGTATAGTTTCACACAAGTGTATTTCATCTGTACAAGCACACACCTAAGTCACAGCTAGTTGGTGGGGCTTAGCTGAAGTTTTTCTGTACCCCTTTCAAGGATGTACAAGGATGGTTCACAAGAGAACAGAAAAACGGCAAAAAAAGAAGGGGAGGAGGGAGTCACCTGGTCAATTCACAGCCCACAAGGCTTCACCTTTTACAGAAAAAGATTGAAGAAAACTTTGCAAAGGGAAGCTCACAGAATTTCATGTCCCCTTTGGCTCATTCCCTATGAATATCTATGCAGGAGATAACATTTGGCACCTAAAAACTAAGTAAATGGGAAGAGCTTAAGTGATTGCTTTTCTCTTTGAGCTAATGTCAGGCTGTTCTTATTAACAACGTAAAATGGGTTTCGTGATATGAATGTACAAACTGTAATCAGGTGCATTGATCTCTACAGCTACCCAGAGGTAAAACAAGTGGAAAACAACTCTTTATTCCAAGTAGAATTTAACAAATGATATGTCTCAACAGCTCATATTTGGAATTAGGAGGCAGAGAGTGTCGGGTAACAGATATTTTTTCTTTATTCACTCCTTATCTGGAATTGTGGAAAGGAAGGATATTTTTTGCTACCTCAGTAATTCCTGAATGTCAAAAAAGAGGATAAATCTAAAATTAAAAAAGCATTCCAGCTCTTTTGAATTTAAAAAAAGGTGAACAGTGTCTGTAAACTGCTCTGTAAACATATGAATAGGAAATCTTACTGTTTTTCTGTGAAAGCTGTTGCTGGTAAACAGACACATCTGCTTGGATCTCTGTGCTTGCCTTTCCTGTTCTCTTTTCCCGCCCTATGAAAAACATTATTAAATTCAATAAAGTCTTACCAATTTGGTGTTTTTTTTCTTAAGAAAACATCTTGAAAATCGTTGCAAACTTAATATCTAGAGTTTTCAGGTAATTAAGAATATTGTATTTTCTACATTTGAAACATGTTCTTGGCTAGAACTCGTCTGTTTAATTTTTTTTAATTTTGGGGGTTTTGTTTTTTTTTCTGCCCTAACATATCTTTTTCCAAATGTCCTGGCTTATTCTGAATTCTTGATGCTTCCCACTGAACTTTGACAGGTTAGTAATCTTTGTTGTTTAGAAAAATACTTTCCTAGTTTGTCACTCTGATAGGCATTCTTGTTTCTTTCTCTGTAGCCATTCCTTCATTTTGCTATTTTCTATTATAATAATTCTGTTATGACCCCTATGTATGAAGCAGGACTCCGATGCATCTCTCTAAGGTTAGATTAATAAAAGTACTATTAACAGAGAAATAAAACCCTCAAAACCATCTATCACTTCATAGCTCTGTTTCTCACTGTCCGAGGAACACTCATGTTGTCAATGACTTCAGGGTTCATAGCCCTGGCCAGCTGGTCTTGGACAGTTTATCCAACACAAGGATTTATAACTATCTTTGTAATGGCCCTCAACAAATGTCAGCTAAACGTAACTGTGACTCACTTCGCTTCTGTATTTTGGAGACCTGAAAAATTCAGCCATATATACTAGTTTTCACGATGAAATTGTGTAGATCTGTTTCATTCCATCCAGTCTCTAATCCATGGGTGTTCTGCTGCAAACCTTTCTGTTGATGAAACAAGTTATCATACAAGCATGCTAGAAAAATATCTTGTTCAATAATGCCTCTGAAGCACACTTTTTAAAAACAATACCTTCTGGGGAACATGTATATTACCTAGATGCTAAGAAAAATTTAATAAACAAAACAACAACAGCAGCAACAACAAAACCAATCAAAAACCAACCAACCAACCAACCAACCAACCAACCAAACAAACAAACAAACAAACAAAAAACCAAAAAAAAAAAACCCCAACAAAACAAAACCTAACCAAAAATTCCAGCTCTGAAGGTACTCAGAATATGAAGATGATCACTGACTCTCTATCCAAAGGGAATCTGGTGAGCATTTACTGGGACATTTTAAAATGCAAGCCAGTGTCTTTTAACAGCAGATCCCTTTATTGCAAATGTGATAGTTAGACACAAAGCTTAAAAAGTAGAATGTTGTTTTGGAGAATCAAAATATAGTGTTCAATTGTTTGCTTACGAAAAGTACACAGGGATTTTTTCCCTCTTTTTGTTTATGGCTCAATTAATTTTTAGATGATAAAACTGTTTGGACTTGTGAGACTTAACATTGCTAGTTTTCCACAGCATCTGTGGAAATATGTGTTGCAAAGAACAGATACGTAGGTTTTCTTGGATGAATACACGCCTAATTACTTAAAAACAGACGGTAAAGGTATTGTAGCTCTCAATCTTCAATATCAGCACAGACATGCATTATTAGATTTGGTAAGACAATTTTGTAAAAATTACTACACCATAATAGCAGTTTCTCTCCTGTCTGAGAATGGTTTTGAGCATGATTTTAAAAGGCTAGATAAATTAAAATACATTTATATATACTCATTCAATAGATATAAAGTTAAAAGACATTAGGGAGATGAAAAATTCAATTTTATCTCAACAGATTGTTATTCACTATACATTAGAGTTCAGTTTTACTGATTATCAATAACAGTTCAGCAATATATTTTATAATTAATAATAATAGCTAAGAGGCTAATGCCTTCTTTTGAGTCACTATAATTGACCATAATAGAAATTCTGTAAACACAGGCACCCTTAGAACTCAACCTTATTAACATTCAGAGCTTCACATTGGAATGTACCTTAGAGGATGGGGAAGAATACAACAGCGCCTGAATGTCCTGAAAAACAGAGGTTTGTGGTTGCTCTTTGAGCATTCTGCTTTATATCTCTGAATATGCTGCTCATCAGCTCTTGTGTAGTGGCTTTTTCACACCAAGGCATGTCAGTGGTGGGCTCCTTGAGTGCTGTTTGACTGTGGCTGCCTCCTGCTGGCTTCAGCCCTGAGTGCCTGCAGCCGTTGCCCTCCTCTAGCTGCTAGAACAAGAATGGACTTGGCAAACCTGCTGACTGCTCGGCACCTACCTTTGGATAGCCCTGAGTGTGAGAGCCCCTTTGCTCTAACTTGCAAAGGGCCCAGCTGTGTCCTTGTGCCTTCGTTTTTCATATATTTGAAGTAAGGCAGGAGAGATGAAGTGTCATGCAAAAAGTTCTCCAAAAGCTAGGAAAAGAGGTTCTTAGTCCAGATTAGTATTTACAGGTGTTTTACACTGTATTAGGAAGACTCATAAGATTGGCTCTGAAATCATATGCATGGGTTATATGAAGATATTGGGGATAAAAGGATGCTGAAAAGTAATTCATATTCAGTATTATAGAATGAAGACAAATACTATCTGGTTCTTGAGGGATACTGCTGCTTCACACAAAAACAATTTAATACAAAATGTCATGCGTGCTAATAGAAATGGCATCACTGTTTTTTATCAAATAAGAGGAGTAATTTAATTTATATGTGTCTCATAACTATGGATTCAAAGTGTAATTTTTTTTTCTCTCTAAGGTCTCAGGCAAGTAAGTTTCACATACATCATAAGTGCTCAGTACCATTGCACAGAAGAGATGATTGCCTCTAAGCCTGGATTCTGACTTGTGCAGAAGAGTAACAGGAATCTGGCATCTCTTTACTTGTTCCCCTTTTAGTCTTGAAAACTAAACCAGAACTTCATGAAATATTATGACCCTGAGCCCGAAAGACATAGATCAGAAATGTTCCCAGAAACCTCATTTTACACAAACCTCACATTTACCTTTCCTTTGAACTTCTTCATGCTGCTTGGTTGCTTTCAACACAAATATTTTCAGGACATTTCTCTTTGAACTTTGCAAGCCCAGACAGTCTCAGTTTGGATGCGGCCATGCTGCTGAAGTTGGTTTCAAACTCCTCAACAGAACAGAGCAAAGTCTTTAAGACATTCTGATATTAGAAACACGCTCAGAGCATGTTTCAAAGGAAAAATTGACATTCTTACAAATGTAACCAGATGAGGAGTTGTAACTGTTATAACCCTGCAATAATAACCACTTCTCAGAAACCTGGTTACTGAGGTTTAATATTCTGATCAACTGGACAAGGTTCAATAAGCATTTATGACCAGTCTACCAGATAGTAGACTGTATGGGACCAAGTCTGAATGTGCGCTTGTGGGGAAAGGCTGGTGGAAGAAATAAAAACTGAAATGGATTTAAAAAGTGCTCTTTACTTCTCCAGCAGAAATAATGCAAAATTCAAACTGTGCAGGAGACAGTAGAAGAAAGAGTCTGATGGTATAAGCTAAAAATCATGATGCTCAATTGACAGCAGGGGATTTAGGTTCTAACATCTGCTCCCAAGATTCATTCTATTCCCTTTAATCTGTTGTATCACTTGAAAAAGACTGTCAGTTCTAGAAGCAGGAGTTGGCACACAGGACTTCCTTGCTTTCTGGCAGTTCTTCGTTCTTCATGACATTTTACTGTTTTTGATGTGACATATTACAAAACATGTTCCTGTACAGTCAGCTTCATTCCCAAACATCCTTCTTGATATGAAATAAGGAAAAACCATGCTTTTAATCTTTCACTTTTGTCACTTTTGACCAGATATTTTCCTTGATGTTTTTCAAATAGCATTGCATTGTTCACTGATGATTTCTGTCAGTGAGTCCTTGAGACCTTGAACGCATGGAGTCCTGGGGAACAGTAAGTGGTGTGCTGCTTGACCTGCACGCTGTTATTTTCTTCAAAAAGCTTTGAGATCACATTATCTGCAGGTGTTTTCCTTTGGGAAATAAGAAGTTAATTTTCCCCAATAGGTGGTGTGTTTCTGGACTGAACAGAATGCACCAGTTTTTTGAACTTAGTTTTCTGAAAAACTATGGAAAATAAATCAATTTTCATCAATCAAACTGAATCAACTTATGCAAAAATGTCACACAGGGAATTATAGCACTGCATATGGCCTGTCTTCACTTCTTTCAAAATAAGACAAATAAACTTCTGTATATTTTTAAAACATATCTGTAAATGCAATAAATTCTGCTTTGGGGACTTGATATTTATTGCCAGTATTGCAACAACATATGTTGAGTCCTTGCTTCTTTGTGATTTGAAATTAACACCGATGTATTAAGCTGGTAACATATACTAATGAGGAAACAGTTTGCAATCTGCTTTCTGTTTGGTTATGAGGGCCAGGTTTTCAGAAATGGCCACTAATGCTGTAATCATATTTGTACATACATTTATTTCATATATAAAATTCACAGCTGTGTTTCCAAACAACCATTTAGAAAAGCACATTACTGTGGATGCTTTTACATAATAAAGTGCATTTTGCGAATGAGGAATGGCATGGAGAGGGAAGCCTTTATTGATCCCTATCACTGTTAATACAGGAATGAGTGGGCATTTGTTGAGGACAAGGGAAGAAAGATTCATCACACTTAAAAAACACCAACCAACCAAAACCAAAAAAAATTAGTAGATCTTCAGGCAATGCATTAATAGGCTGCAGATGTCCTGACTAAATACTGCTGTGCATGCTAAGAACTTACACAGGATCATAAAGGATATTTAATGGGAAAACAGTGTTTAAAAAAGGTTTGCCTTGACTGTCAGAATATTACAAAGTCCTGGACACAGGATGCTGAATGGAAAGATCTTTGGTCTGACTGTTCTCATGTTCTTTTCTGGGCACAGATGTCTAGATACTTGCAAATTGTGCACAAATGTTGTGACTAAAACTTGGATGGAATGTCTGTAGAAGAAAAAGAAGTTACACACTCAAGGTTTTGAGATCTAAGTCCTGAAACTACCTTGGAACATTCTTTCCTTCCCAGCCCTACTGTCTCTTATAGATGGGGCATGAAATCCTGTTACTTATAATCCTTTCTTTTCCCACTTGTAATTCCCTCTCTTTATTTGTCTTTACTTTCCCACAGTTTCTTTGCAGTAATTTCTCAGACTGCAACACAATCACCATGCTATGTCCTTCAGAGCAGTGGTGGAGTCGCTCAGACAGGAAGACGCACAGAGAAGACTTGTGTAGACTACAGTAAAGTCAGTCCCTACAGCAAAAGTTCAAAAACAACTGATTAAGTTAAAGTGAAATTCAGTTCAACTAGATAATTTATTATGGAGTTTTGTGCCAGTCCCTAAGAGTACTTTAAAGAAAGACTATTTAATTCCACTTAAATTTTAAAATACACAACTTTCGTCTGAAGTATTGGCAATCTTTTCCAAGGAAATCCCCAGAAAACTGTCTTTTTTCATCCCTATTGCATTCTTACTTTCATGAAAAATGAAGACAGTTTTTGCTCCTGCCTGAATTTACTTTCATTTCAAGCATTTTTAATTCAAAATTACAATTAACCCTAATGTGATTAATGCCAAACACTGCAGCTGTACTAAAGGGGAGGGGTGTAAAACCTGGATGGTTGGAGTGAAGCCATTCTCCTGTTCTGTGCCTCAAAAATAGTAAAAGAAGAAAATTGAGTTGAATGGATGGCTACTACTGCCTGACAAGTAGCCAAGTGATGAATTGTGTATGTTGTACAGTTTACATCAATAGGTTTTCAGGACACTGTAAGTTTTCAGCTCTCCTGGTAAGAAAGGTAGGAACAATCTCCACTCCTAGAGCTCTTAAACATTCTTTGAGGATGAGATAGGGGGAAAGAGGAGCAGATTCTGAAGAAGAGAAAAATTATGTGTTTATTACTCTAGCACCTTGTACAGTATAGTAATCTGAACATTTAATCCAAAAGCACTTGTTAATTGGTCTGAGACAGAAATGCAGCGTAGAAACCTCGAGGCTTAGGCAACAGCTGGACATTCAAATAACAAGAACACACTGTAAAATCACATTCTACACTTTGCAATCACATTCTTCTATTTTCTATATGATATTGCGGAGCTGTTTGATCTGTTTCAATGATGGCTCAGAATTTTCTCAATAGGCTGCAGCTGGCTCAATAACTGGGGTCACTTGGTTTCTACATGGAGGCAATGAGGGTAGAGGCAGGAAATATTTCTAAATACTTGGTCTAGAGGTAAAAGATCTTTTGTTTCAACTTTCAGCATGGGAATGATGAAAGATATTTGAATTTATGTGTTTATCTTCTATAATAGTTTCTCTTCTGACAGAGCTTCTGGAAATCAAAGGTAGATAGATGGTTGTCAGCATTCCTTCTTCA
The DNA here is from genome assembly GCA_013389925.1 of Aegithalos caudatus. NCBI lineage: Eukaryota > Metazoa > Chordata > Aves > Passeriformes > Aegithalidae > Aegithalos > Aegithalos caudatus. The sequence continues at coordinate 30,305 of WEIU01022168.1, forward strand.
GTTCCAACACACTGCGTCATATTTCATAGCTTGAAAGCTATTATCAAGTACCTTGATAAAGCCAATTTGGTGACAAGTTCTCAAATGATGGAAGGAAGGTCTCACTTTGTGTCTGAGTACATGTGTATATGCTCTCACTCAATATGTGAGAGGCAGAGAGGTGATTGAGAGAAATATGCATTTTATAGAGGTGGTGGGGCTCTGAAGAATTTTTTCATGAGGAAAATGTTTTTGACATATGCAGGTTCTGAAAGAAAGGTACATCATGCACATGTGGAAAATATAACAGAGATAGACAATTTTTGTTCTTTTCCCGGATAGCTCATTTGTCAAGCAGATTTGTTCAAGCAAAATTATTTGTTAATTTAGATTGAAATTGGCAGCTAGATAAATAAATGTGCTGGTTTGGCTGGGGTAGAGTTAATTTTCTTCACAGCAGCTGATATGGGGCTGTAGTTTTGATTTGTGATGAACACAGGGTTGATAATATAGAGATGTTTTTGTTGCTGCTGAGCAGAGTTTACACAGAACCAAGGCCTTTTCTGCTTTTCGTATGGACACACTGGCGAGGAAACTCAGGGTGCTTGGGGGGCTCGGAGGGGACACAGCCAGGACAGGTGACCAAAACTGACCAAAGGGATATTCCAGACCACATGGCATCATGCTCAGTACATACAGAGAAGAAGGAGCAAGGGGGAAAGTGGGATGTTTGGAGTGATGGAGTTTGTCTTCTGAAGTCACCATTACATGTGATGGGGCCCTGGTTTCCTGGAGATGGCTGAACACCTGCTTGGCATGGCAAGCAGTGAATTAATTCCTTGTTTTGCTTTGTTTCTGTGCATGGCTTTTCCCTATTAAACTGTCTTTATTTCAACTTGTGCATTTTCCAGCTTTTACCCTTCTAATTCTATCCCCAGTTCTGCTGGTGGAGGAGTAAGCGAGGGTCTGCGTAGTCTTGGATGGTGCCTGGAGTTAAATCATGGCAATAAATGAATAATTCTGTGTGAGACAGAAATTAGAAAAACCCTGAACATTTGTCTTTCCTTTTTTGAAGGCAATGTCTTTATTTTCATAAAACACCCAAGGCAAAATATTAATATTGACAGAAATATTTTCAGCTTAAATACAGTACTTTTGAATGCGCTTTGATTTTTAAAAATTGTTTTAGAGGAAAAAAAATTTGAATCTCATCTATAAAAATTTTAGAGATTACATAGCAAGTACAAGATATCTCATCATAAAAGTTTCTGATATGATCCCAGTTTGAGACTAAGAATAATTTTATGCCTATTTGAAGGTTTACATTGAGCAAATGTAACCTATTTCAAAATTACATTATCAAGAACTCCTTAAAGCAGTGCATAATAAAAGGATATTTTTTTAAGCTGATCATGATTTGTTAAAACTTGCAAGTATATCATCATAATTTGGAAATCTTTGGTTTACATAAACCATGTTAACAGTGCTAAATCAATTATTGATCTCCATGCAGAAAGACAGAGAAACAAAATAAAATAGGACCTAACGAGAATATGAGATACCAATTTAGTTTAGACATTTTACTTCCCCTGAATAGAAAACCATTTATGGTAAATTTTATTCAAACTGCTTGAATACAAGGCAAATAATAAAATTATGTATATTTATCTCTACTTATCAGAATATCTCAGTTTTCAAAGCTCTTCAACAATTATTCTGATGACTCAAGTTGATAAACTTCATCACTTCTGTAAAGTTCATTTAATTCAGTTTTACTTGTGGTGATGATAAACCCAAACAAATAGGAAAGTTAAGTGTCATAAATATGTTTTCCCTTTAGTATTCTTTTTTGCTCTCTTTACTTATTAGATAGCTGACTGGATTTATTTTTCTCAATAGAAGATATTTTTCAAAACAATTCTGAGTTAGAGAATACTTTCTGGAGATTACAGTATGATTTTTACAAACAGACAGAAAAAGTTTTAACAAAATGTATCTGGGCATCAAAATGATCAGAGATGATGAAAGAAAATTACACTGTTGTCAAAACACTATTCAGTATTTGACAGCATTCATTTTAATGGTAGAATAGAACAGCTTGTTTGACCAAAAGCTACAGAAACTTTTTAGCTATTTGACACATATTTTTTTGCTACAAACCAGCTTTGAGTGAGCTGCCAGTCATTTGTACCTTGTAAGAAAAAGGAAAATATCCTAAACAACAATGAAAGTCAATGTTTCAAGTCTTTCGAACCAAACTCTTCAGAACATATTTATTTGAGAAACCTGGTAGAGAGTTATGTGCATAATTTGAACAAATTAATTCTTAACTTGCACATATAGTGCAAGTTAATATTCTTAACTTGTTATAATTCTTAACTTGCACTTAACTTGCACAACTTGCTGGTTTTGGCTGGGATAGTGTTAGCTTTTTCCTGTAGTAGCTAGTATGGGCCCATGTTTTTGATTTGTGCTGAAAACAGGTTTGATAGCACAGGGATGTTTTTGCTCACAATGAGCTGAACTTGGACACAGCCTGACGCCTTTTCTGTGTCTCACCACATCCCACCTGTGAGGAAGCAGGGGTTGCACAAGGAATTGGGCAGGAATACAGCTGGGACAGCTGACCTCAATTGACCCAAGGGACATTCCATACCATATGGAATCACGTTCAACATGCAGACCAGTGGGAAGAAGAAGGAAGAGGAGATATCTGGAATGATGTTGTTTGTCTTCCAAGTGATCACTGCACAGTAGGAGTCCGGCTTTCTTGGAGATGGATTAAGAACTGCCTGATGATGGGACATGATGAATGAATTCTTTGCTTTTCTTTGCCCATGTGTGCAGCTTTTGCTTTCCCTGTTAAAATGTCTTTATGCAGGAGGTTTCTCACTTCTGATTCTCTCCTCCACTATGACATGGGTGAGTGAATGATTATGTGGAGCTTAGTTGCCAGCTGGGGTTAAACCATGCCAGATGTTCTGTAACCTAACCACTTAGTAGGAGAGTGACTGTGAGGTCCACTTGATTTGACCTGTTAGGCTTCCTATGCTCCACTGTGGAAAAAAGAAGGGGATTATTCAATTCATAAATTCAGCCAGAAAAGAGTATCCTCAGCACAGATACCATATAACAGTACTGCAAACTTCTTGAGGAATCTAGGGAGTTTCCTCCACAACTTGATTTAGCAAAGTTTACTGCTACCATACCTCAGCTAGGTCAGTTACATCACAGTTAGGAAAATCCTAAAGAAATGCAGAAAATGCTCAACATGTATCTCCCTTTATTATTTCTTTTTCTTCACACCTTTGTTATTTGGCACTATTCATAGTACAGTAACGTGCATTTGTGTCTCTGTAAGTAAATTTCTTTTGTAACAAAAAGATGTCATGATAGTGCTTTCAGAGGACAAGGCAGCAGCAGATGAGGGGAACATACGGTAATAATTAGAAAATTACAAGCAACAGTGGTGATAAACAGTGGGGACAGCTGTCTAGTTACTGCTAAGTTTTTTCCTGAGCAAGACAAAGGTGTATCTTAACAAATTACTTGGTTATGAGCATTTTAAATATATGGAAAAGACGAAATGTCACTTGCAGGGAGTACAACTTTTGAAGGAAGGAAGAAATAGCATATATTTGTGGAAAGTAGTCAGTCAAAACAGTCACCCATTAACAAGCTCACATTCTGTAAAAGTCCCAGAATGTTGCATGGGGGAACAAAACTGGACTAACACTGATAACATCTAAATACTCCAAGTGGCAGGAATTTGTGTAAATAAATGTGTTTACAGAAATGGAGACAGAATTGCCATTCCGTTGGATATTTTAACTCTTAAAATTTGGTTTTTAGCTAAAATTGCAAGAAAAAGTCCACATCTTCCATTGAACAGGAATTCACAAATACTAAACAAATTGATTTTTTATAATTTTGTGTCACTT
>WEIU01022168.1:42003-52376 GCA_013389925.1 Aegithalos caudatus
TTTAATCAAATTATAGGTGACATTAGAAAGTAGCATATAGTAACAATAATTGCTCAAGAGAAATGTTGGGAAGTTTTGTTTTTGCATGAGCTATTGAGGAAATATGATTAAGGAACACTGGTTCGTTTTCACATTCTATTAATATAATGCTTGAGCAATAATAGCATAGAGATGGAACCATGGAAACTTTTCAGGTAGTTCAGTGATTTCATATTTACCATTAATTATCATTGTCTCAGTTTTAAGTAATTTAATCATCCTGAATAAACCTTCTAAACTTGATTTTTAAAAAAAAAAATTATTTTGAACTTAAGTTAATTTTTAATGAAGAAAAATACAAAAAAAATGTGTTTCATTTGTTAATGAAGACCAACATTGGTGTGATTGAGAATACATAATTAAAACAAATTTAGCCTTTAGTGATCTAAAATTACTTAAGTGTAAGTATTCTTGATTAAAAATTCTGACCTCTTAAGGAGAGTCTATTTTCATAATTTCAGTACATTTTTAACAGTGATAGGAAGAAGTTCACAAGCATCATAGCTAGGAAGATTTCGGTTCACATGTTTGCTTTAGTGACTTTCTTGATTTTGGAAATACTATTAAAAGTTCATATGGGATGAAGCAATACCCTTGAGAAACCCACAGCACTTAGAAGAATATAGGTTTCTATACTTAGAATCTCCTGCCTTAAGAGTTATTCAAAGCTGAATATTTCACTGTCTGTGCATCTTGAACCTTCCTGACTTCAGTGCTTACACAACATTTATCTGACTCTAAATGGTTTAAAAATATATATATATTTTCAACTATTTCCCTTAATGAAAATGTTTTCCTGATATTTTGTCAGGTTTAAATGGGATTGATACTGAGTGATACTCTCAGCACCGCTTCTAAGTTAACATCATGGAGGTTTTAATGACCTTTGGCTCAGATATAGCTACTTGCGCACATAATATCTTGTCAATAAATAAGAATGTAATAAGAATTGTTAAAAGTTTCGATAAAATTTAAACTCATCTAATTTTTCCTTTGTACCCCACAAAAAAGTAAAATCCTGATTTTTTTTTTCTTTCTGTAACATTCACACACCAAAAGTCTAGTGTAAGACAAATTTATCAGATTTATCATCACAAAGAGACCTGAGATGCTTAGAGGAGTGTAGCTGCTGGGGGCAGCACAGAGATTTTTCAGCAGCCTGTGCTTCTTCTGAGGATGTTTCTAGACTGCTGCCCAATCCCTCAGATTAAGTTTTCCGTTATGACTGAATATGCTTTCCAAAAAACAAGACTTAAAATTTTCATAAATACACTTAAATCTTGAAAATAATGTTGGTCCTACGTACACTTTCTAGTCTGTCCTTGGGCTAGGGAAGCTTCAACAGACTCACCTGCTCACCAATTCTTTTCAGGATAGAAGATTATTTGGCCTTTGTTGAGACTTTGTAGTGGATATTTTCAAGAATTGTCCGATTAGAGGAGGGTGATCCAAACTGCTCTTTCATCTGGAGCTGGCCTACGTTGTTGTTCTTCAGGTATTGTAAGTGCCTCTTAGGAAGTGTCATAGCATTTGACATGTTAAAACAATAATTTGATTAAGAAAGTAATAGATTGTATACATCTTCTGATGAAACCTCTCTAAAGTTATCTGGACTTATAATATTACTTAAGAAATTACTAGTGTTTAACTTGTTTAAATATAAGATAGTAGAATCATACCAAATACCTTACAGTGTTTCAGCCTGTCAGCTCATTATGGCTCCAAACCAGCATGGGTTTCTTGTAAATCTTGTGTCCTATTGTCCAGTCCTTTGTGGATGACATCTTAGAGTACGTCTGCAATGCACAGCCTGAATATTGAAAATGTAGGTGCAGCCTCAGGTCTTGTCATGCCCAGTAGGATGTTTGTGAGACACTGAGATGTTGAAGGCTGACAATTCCAACAATCAGCCATTTGCAAAAGCAGCAGGGATGAAGCAGGACCCTTGATAAACCACATTACTCAGCAGAGTATATTCTTCTGTACTTTGCTTTACTATCTCCACACACCTCTCTGGATCTTGCCTCATGGCTGCTAAGACCCTAGCTAAATTGTAGGAAATTCCTAAAAAGCTTGCTTTCTCCCATCCATTGTTCAAGGCACTCTGAAGTAAGACTGCAACATATGCAGCATGTAAATATGTGGGTGTTGCAGAAATTCAGAGGCATTGTTTGGGGTTTTTTTTAAGAAATTAAATGCCAAGGAACTCAAAAGCTGCACTTTCAATAGCTTATTTTTAGTGTTCTACAAAAAGGTCTCCATGAAAGTGGTAAGAGACTAAAAGGGCCTTTGGACACTAACAAGTCATGACAGCTAGCAGGATTCATAAGTAACTTATCAGTCACGGGTCATCTGGAGATGGTAAGTCAGGTCCTGAAGAGGACAGCTGCAAGTGTATTTTTATGGAGTGTAAAAAATCCTTGATGTAGTGGAAGTAGAAAACAGTCCTGGAAGCTATATACAGAATACTTCAGGAGATGCATTGGACATACTTTAAAAGCTTATTCCACTCTGAAAGGTAAGTACTGGTGATATCTTTCTAATCAGCAAAACCTTTTAAATAGGAGATTTTTCAGAGTGGCTGAAATGTGACTCTTGAAACAATCACAAGGTTCACAGAATACATCACATACATATTCTAAAACATAGGTAACCCCCATCCTATTTATTACAGTTAGAGGAAAAAGAAAATTCTAAAAGGGGGAGGGGATAGGAGAACCAACAAGTATTATCAGGCTAAACATAATCTCTTATTCATTAAGCTTTGTAGATACTTTTGTCATATCTTCCCTTTTACTTCTAAAAAATATTAAAACAATAATGATGAGTACAGAGACTCAAAGAACAAAGAATGTTGACTCAGAATAAATATACAGAAGATTAGACACAATGATGAGGTTAACATGAAGAAAAGAACAAGTACAATGACAGTTAATTTTAGAAGTTGTAAAAACAAATTAGCTGCCTTAATACGGCAGCCTTAACAAAATAATTGAAAAGAGGAGTTGATGGGAAGTATTCCTCATGTATTACTCAGGGTTACTTTGTATTTTAAAAAATATGAGAAGATATATGTTGAAAAAGACTAAGATCCATCTGACATTGGCTCTTGAGTAAATATGACCCTGTTTCAAAAGATTCTGAATATTCTTAACTACTGTTAGGGAACAGAATGGCAATGACATTAGCATTGTTCTCCTGGAAGAGACATAGATTTCCACCAGCTTTTGTCCCTAAAATTATCTGGAAGGCATAATAAAGGAGTGAAGAAAGGGAGCATAGCAAGAGAACACTGAAATGAAAAAAATAGCCTCAGCAAATAATTTACTTAAAATATACATTTCTGACAGTTATTTCTCCAGGTATCTGAATGCAGCCTGTTCCTAACCTTTGGTTACTCAGGAAAAGTTTTGAAATATGATATTCAGTATTTTCTTACCATGTGGTAAGGACTTCAAATGTACCTGGCTAGTTTAGGCATTAATACTTATTTAGTAAACAAAAACTTTTCAAATATAGAAATTGATAAAATTCAAAATTTTATTTACTATATTCCTCTGTATGGATGAAATAGCTAGTAGTGCTGAGGAATACAACCTGCAACTTCTGATAAATAATGCACAGAAGACCTGCATGCTTTCGTGAGGAATGGGGATGGAGCCATGAGACCAGGTATGAAATCACTGATTCATATAATAATTTAGGCAGGAGGGCACCTCTGGAAATCAGCTAGTCCAACATCCTGCTTGAAGCACATCCAGCTAGGTCAGGTTGCTCAGGGCCTTGTTCAGTCAAGCTATGAGTATCTTCAAAGACACAACCTGCAACCTTAGTGAGCAATGTGTCCTTGTGTTCTACCACCCTCAGGGTGATCCCTTTTTTCTTTTTCCTTTCATCTTATCGTATTTCCCTGTTTATAAAAGTAGAGGCAGGATGTAATCTGACTGTTTTTTTATTACAGTGACCCTTATGTGACAAGAACACTATGTGAGATACTGGAATTTGGAAAAAAAGCAATGATTAAGAAAGGAAGAAATCATCTGCATCCATGAAAAGATGGCAAAAGTACTCCTCAGCTGACTTCTTTAATTTGTCTTTATTTTGTGTTAATGAATCAGATTTTCATTACTCCATTCAGTAATAATATGCAGTGAATGTTTTATTAAAAAACAGGTTAAAATGTTTACAAATATGTATACATTTATGTATGTATACATGTTTACAGATATGTATACAAATATGTATACAAAATGTATACAAATGACCATTCATTTTATATTGCAAAAGCTTATATATATAAACAATATAAATATAAATATAAATATAAATAATATAAATATTATTAGAGAGTGTTTCCAAGCCTTTAAGGCACACTGCATGTTAATCATGTTAAAAAGAATTTCTTACACTATAAATCAGGTCATTTGAGATTGCTCAGAAATTTGGATAATTATTTTCCTTGTACTTAGGTTTGTTTTATTTTTTTCCTCTTTATTGATATCTGAGAGAAGAGACCAGAGTAGATGTGCTAGTTATCACATCTAATATAGTGTACCCTTACATTTCTAACTAAAGTCAAAGATACAGTTTCAGCCTAATATCATCTGTATCTGGGATTAAAAAAACAGAAAAGAGTAATAGTTTCAAAAAACAGTCCCTTACAAAACCGTAACCACATTGTTGATGAGCTGTGCACATGAAAACACCATAACAGAACAGACGTGGAAATGAAACTGCAATAAGACAAATGTGTAGAGGTTTTTTCAAAGTAATGATACTGATAATTTATATTTATTGTGCTTTAAACTAAACTTGACTGACAAAGTTGACTGTGGAACATTTATGATTATTACCACAAGTTCTTGACTTTGTGAGAGGTGCTTGATGCTAATGAGCTGGAATTTACCTTCTCTGTGTTTTCTTTTCTGTGAGTTCTATTACAGTTTTTTGGTTTTCAAAAGAAAAATGTGGCTGTCCTAAGACAGATTTGGATTTGCATGAATCTTCATTGTGAAGAAAGAGCACACCTTTCTAGGTCAATTTTCACACATTTACCCCACTCATAGGATTTAAATTGAAATTGCATGTTATTTTAATCATGGACCCAATTATTGGTACCATTTCCTCTACAGCAACACATTGTCTGAACATCAAGAATAATGCTGGATATTGTGCTTACTGTAATAAGTTGACAATCAGTCATAAGACATCTGTATGCACCATACGTATACTCTGAGACCAATTTCATTACATCATGTTTCATGTGGAAAAAAAGGGCAGCCAAGAGACCAAGACAGGGGGTCACTTTGTGACCCAGTCATGAATACAAAACATTTACACAACATCCTTCACAGAAAGTCATAGGATGATTTATGGCTCTACCTAAATTAAAAGCAACATCAATCAAAAGGATTTTAATTTTTAATTTTTTAACTGCAACACATTCAATTTCTGATTATTAAGAGGAAGTCAGCCTCCTAAACTTGATGCATAAAGGCAAAAACCTTACTTTTAAACAGTATGTAAAGCCCCTCAGTCATCACAGCTCCATATGAAGTACCTGATACATATTACTTTGTGGAACCAAGTTGAAGAGGACATACTTTTGAGAACACCACGTTTTAGTAAAATAGATTCTTACCTTCTCTATGAAATCAGGTTCTCCTCCCTAATAACTATTTCTTCTTCCTACAGATTCTTTTCTAATGCCTCTTTCTAGTAGAATTACTGTAAATAAGTGATGTGTCTACTAGCTTAACTATATTTCAGGAAATTATAGAAAAGCCTCTGCTTTATTAGGTAAAGCAAATTACAAAAGACTTTGTGAAGACCAGCTCCCGTGTTATGAAGCCTGCACCAGCAAAAAGGGCAGGTGTATATATAAGCCCATTGAGTTACAAATATGCATCACTCACATTTTCAACTTCAGAGAAATAATTATAGCTGAATTTAATTACTCAGGGTTTTGTTTTTGTTTTCTTTTTTTTTAAGTGGTTTTGGGGTTTTTTACAGAAGATGCTGCAGGAAAGGCAGGAGTCTTTTTTACAGGTTGCACATGTCCAAGTGTTGCCAGTTCCGTGGCACAGCAGGGCTGCCTCCATGAGAACAAACCAGGGACTGCTCCATGTCCAATGCAGCCAGTTCCAGTCAGCTCCAACACACTCACCACAGGGCTCAGTGGAGCCCCTCAGTTCGCATGGTGATGCTTCTGGACAAACATATTTAAGGGTAAAAAAACCTTGCAGAGCTGTGAGGTGTGAGGGAAGGAACCCTGCAGACACCAAGGTCTGCAGTGGAAAAGGAAGGGGAGGGAGTGCTCCAAGTGCCAGAACAGACATTCTCCATGGAGAACATTATGGTGACACAGGTTGTCCCTTTGCAGCCTATGGAGGACCCCACTGGAACAGATATCCCACTGCAGCTCATGCAAGACTCCACAACCCAGCAAATGAACACCCGTTTATAGAAGCTGCAGCCCATGCAGAGTGCAATTGGGAGCAGGCTCCTGGCAGGAGATGTGATCACATAAGAGAAGATCTCCCAGAAAAGGTTTTCTGATGGGACCTGTCCTATGGGGGATTCAGACTGCAGCAGTATGTCTGTGGAGGCATGCTCCTGGTGGAGAGGAACTATGCTGGAGCAGTTTGTGCAGAACTGCAGCCTGTGGGATAGACTCACACTGGAGCAGGGAAAAAGAAAGCATGAGAAGGAAGGAGGAACTGCTGAGGACTGACCACAGCCCTCATTCCCCAGAAAACTGCTCTGCTTGAATGAGAGAGGAAGGTAAAGGAGTTGTGATTGAAGGAGTAAAGTTGAACCTGGTATGAAGCAGGGTGTGGGCTTTTGTCTCTGTTTCTCACTGTCGAACTCTAGTTTTAATTGGCAATTAATTAATCTTCAATTTCAGTCTGTTTTGCTCTTGACTGTAATTGACATGGAATTTCCCTACATTTATCTCAGCCCATGAGCTTTTTGATCTCATTTTTTTGCCCTACCCCATTATGTAGTTGGGATGAGAAAGCAGCTGGGTTGGCACCTGACAATCAGCCAAGGTCAATGCACTACAGTCTTAGAACAATTTTAGTAATATATTTTTGCTATTGAAAAATGTTGATTTTTTTTTTTTTTTTTTTTTTTTTTTTTTTTTTTTGTTCATATATTAAGGTTTTTAAATGACTTTTAGACAAGAATGTCATCAAATATCTGAGATGAATTCCCAGGTGGTACTTGTGTTTTCGGCTTCATCAAAATCCATGGAACTGCAGGCATTCCCATCAGTACAAAATTTGACTCCTGTATTTAAAATATATATTAAAGTATATTCCTGATTAAAACTCTCTATGCGCATATTACATTGTGCATATTTTCAGAGCATGGAGAACGTTTTTGTAAAAAAACCCCAATAATAGCTGATACACAGATTTTGAATACATTTTTTATGTAATAAATTGTTCAAGAGCAGGTCAAATTCTTGTTTAAACTTTTTAGTATCATTTATTATTTCCAAGTCTCTTGTGTTGTATAGTCATATATGCAAGATGATACTATTTATAAAAGACCTCAATGTTTATAATGTACATATATATAAATAATACAAGAAGGAAGAGGCACAGAGGGGAAAAAAAAAAACAAAACAACCCAACCAAACAACGAGACAACACGCAATTCTCCACACGCTCTTTGATCAGTCTAGAAATGGCACAATCATATTACATACCTGCAATGCAACTACAAATCACATGGAAACTGAAAGCCACATGTTTGATCAAGTAGCTTCTTGTCTGGTGTTCTCTTCCCTAGATAATATGTCCAAATCAGTAAAATTTTAACATCATCTCATTGGCATTTAAAAGACCCTGCTGTCAAGGTTCTGGCCAGGACAGAATCAATTTTTGCAGTTACCAGGAGTAGGACCCAGAGCTTATTCCATACCACCTCACATAATTTTCCTGGAATGGGGAAAGGGGTCCCTTCCAGGTCTAATGTAACAGTGGCTGGGTGTTGCTAGATTCTGAGGGCTGTAGTGGTGAGCATTTGCATGTGAATTATTCCTCTCTCTTGTAATCTTCCGTTATAGACAATATTGCTATTAGTGTTCATTTTCTTATCTCATTGCTGTTTCCAGTAAATGTTTCTTATCTCAACCCATGATCTTTATCTTTTTGTGCCTCCAATTCTCCTCTCCAGCACAACCCCAGGGGAGACTGAGGAGGAGGGGGAGTGAATGAGGTGTGCATGTTTTGCAGTGGTTTTAGTGAGAACACTAAATTGGAGGATACCATTCCTAAACAATGATACTTGCAGTGAGCAGGAACACAATCATTTTTTTTGGTGGCCTTCATGCTTGCAGACACTTGCATGGTCATCGAAAATAAACCAGATTCAGAATGACAGTGTATAATCTTCAGAAGGAGATTCAGCACATCCTAAAAGGAATTGTATGCTGAATGTCTGCTTTACTATTAAAAGGTTCCTGAACTGGGTTATTTGGTTCAAATGTGGTCAAAGTCTTAGAAATAGAATTCAGTCAAACAAAACTCCAATGAAGTAGCAGGCAGGTGCTCTGGGTACCTTTGCCCAGGAAAAAAAAAGGAGTAGAAAAAAGGAAGAAGTTCACAGAAGTTGCTTTTCAAAATGCACTGTAGGCTTTATTTTCTATTCTTCTTCTACTGAGAATTTATTACTCTGTAAACAGTTATATCTGAGTAAAATACTGAAATGTGATTGAAACACATTTTACCTGTTCAACTAATTAAAATATATTATGGCAATGAGCAATATTTTAATATACTAATTAAATGTATTTTTCTGACTTATTATGATAAGGAGCATTTACTATCTTCTTAAATGTCTGAATGTTCCCTTTAGGCCATGTAGGTTTTAATTATTCTACTAAAATTGATTTGTCTCAGCCAATCACAGAACACAGATAAAGCATGGAGACTTAGGAATACCATATAATTTTTTTCCTCATTTATGCAAATCCCTGTCTGCTGATTAGCTAATGGGAGCTAATTTACATTCTCTCTATACATTTATTTCTCAAGAATTACAGTGAATTTGCAGTTTTCTGTTTCATCTGTTGTTGTCCACTTGATCCTACAGGATATTCCCTATATATTTTCAGTTACTGAACAACATACAGTTACAGGAGAATGTATATTAATATCAATATAATGTGAAATTCCTGTCTAATAAAAATAAATATATAAATAGAAACATTCAATAATTTGTGAAAGTGCTACAGGGCTGTTATTGATAAAATTAGTATATAGGTTCTTTTGGAATTTGTTTTCCTTTCTTTCCCTTCCTGTGTGGTTTAGATAAAAAACTCCCTATCCTGACTATTTTTTATTAGCAAAAGATAAATATTTTGAAAAGAAATGTTAATAAATAAAGATAAATTATACTGAATTAGATATTTTGCAAGCAATTTTTTCCTTTTGTGTATGTTTCTTTTTCATTAAAATTATCTTTCACTCATTTATAATTGACAAGCAAGTATTTTTTTATTTTAATAATTCCAAATTAAGATAATTTGGCATTTCAAAAACGTTGAAACTCCTATGATATAACAAATAATTATTTTATATAGAATTCTTGAAATGTAGTGCTCTCTAGTGAAAACAAAACCTATTGGAATCAAATGTTTTTGAATCTTTAGTCACCTTTCATGTACTTTGTTATCAGTGAAAGTTCCAAGTGCATGTAAATATATGTCTAACTCCTAATTCCTCAGATGACTAAGCAGCCAAGATATGGATATGCAAGGACCATCTCTGAAAGATTACATTGTTCTATCTCCTTGTGTGTACCTTTAGCAAAATAAATAAATAAAATAAAGGCAACTTTTCTGTTAAGAATGTTGTGACGGCCCCTCATGTCATCCATGGTCATATCAGCTTGGGTTATTATTTATAGTAAGGCAAAGTCTTTATCTGAGATGGAGGGCCATGACCCCTCGCAGCAGAGACAATAAATGAAATGGATGCTTTCAGAAGGGATGGAAAAGGAAGTATTATGTAGAGGCACTAGCATGATGTGCAATGATTTCAGCACAAAAACAGTCTACCTATTTGTTTTATCTTATTTTATTATTTTATTCCTCTGGCTATGTCACACAGGAGAAATTTGAAAAATTCAGAAGACAACAGAGAGGTGGCTTTGCTGGGGCTCACAGTGAGGTTCAAAAGTGTGAGTGGCTCCCTGAGGAAACACACAGAAGGATTTGTTGCAGTGCACCTTGAGAAGGCAAAAAAGGCTGTTGGCACTGATAGAAATAGAAGTCAAATTTTAGCAGCAGATGATGGGTATCGAAAGAGAAGGGGGAGAGG